>CM022877.1:34228175-34238459 GCA_012654025.1 Pachypsylla venusta | reverse complement strand
TCTCTTTTGTTTTGTTTTTAACTTTTTATGTTTACTTGTTAGTTTTATTGACATATTTTAACCCCCCTCGACAGGTTAGGAAACGTTTTTACGGCCATGCCTTTATTGCTTGAGCAAATTTTTTTTTCCCCAAACGGGAAAAATATTTTGAACGTGGGATTTTTCCCTTGTTTAGGACCCTACGGTTCTCCCCTAAGTCGGACTCTTGGCTTGTATGCTCTGGGGGGATTATGGAACCGGGGAGTGGTGTCTAGCAAGCTTTGAATATTTTTAACCCAATTAGAGAGGTTAGGAAACGTTTTTACGGCCATGTCTCTACTGTGTATATATAACCGTCTAAAATGGACCCATGACGGCCAATATAAAGCAAGTTTAAAAAAAAATGAGAAGGGGTTCCAGATCCGTGCTCTGGGGTATTTTTACCCTTTTGTACGGGTTTTTTCTTACCGTTCAAACTTGTGAAATTAACGGGTATTTCTGAAAGAAAAAGAAAGAAGGAGGAATTAACAAATAGGTCTCATTTTAAAAATTACGTGATTTAGTTCTTTATTTCATCACAATCATAAAAACAAAAATGTCCTTGACTTCTCATCATTGAAAAGGGGTCACAAAAATCTGATTTGGAACTGGCGTTCCAACTATAAAATGTTATAGGATCACTCTTTCCTTGCTCTCTAATTTCGTTGGTAATAAAAGACATCATGTTGAGTACATTAAAAGAATATCTCATTTAGATATAAATAGAAAGGTATTCCAATTTTTTTGTACATTTGTTTTTCGGAAAACAAAATTTTGATGTGGATTATTTCGCAATCTATCCAATTTCCCCAACTTTGCAGTTAGCATTATCAGTGCTTTTCAACACTTGTATATTTTATTATTTCCTTAACTAAGAAACTAACATACATGAAAGGTATAAATAATAATATGTAAAATTAAAATATTTTTCAAAAAGTGACTTTCCTTATTATTCTCATAAATTTCATAATAAAAAAATAGACCAAAATAATATTCAAAAAGTTAATGGAGGTCATGTTCAAAAAACATTGACGCAATGCTGTGCAAAATAAATAATACTCGTGCTACCTGACGCAAGATTCATAGCTACCGCTTAAATCCTTTAACCTAAGAAAAAAAAATTAAATGCATACCTAAATAAATACCAATAGATTGATTAAAAATTGTAGGGTATTTTTCTTAAAAAGGGTAATTTCATCCCGCGTATGGTTTTATGGCAACACTGGACAAAATTATTGAAATTAACAGTCGACATTATCATTATCGAGAATTCGTGAAGAAACTAGAAAATCGAAATATCGAAAGTGAATCTTTGTGAGTGTGAGATTGAAATATTTGAATTGAACTGTGAGCAGTTGGCTCGTTCTCATTCGTTCAATTCAAATTCGAAGTGTTTTCATTATCTTCTCATTCTTTTCTTTGTATCTGCGAGCCTGTGTTCATAACTTTCAACTTGTTGGCCTTTGTGTGAATGTGAATATCCGTAACCTTTTTAATTTAAACAAGATAGGTAATTTTTATTTTCAGCTCTCTCTTATATTCTTCATAGTTCTATCAATTTTTTCAAAAATTTAAAATAATGGTTTAATTTTTTTGAAAAAAAAAAAAAATTCAATTAATAATTTTATTTGAGCTACCTTATTTTAATAGTTGTCTTTTGTACTTAAAAATAAAATTTCAAGGTTTCACATTACAAATTTTTCCGTGTAAATACCTAGATCATGGCTAATATTAATCCTAGAAAAAAGTTGGATGATTATCATACGAAAGTTTTACGTGAATTAGGAGCATTACCTTGCAACAAGAATTGTTTTGATTGTAACCAGAGAGGACCAACTTATGTGAATGTAACCATTGGGTCCTTTGTATGTAGTAAATGTTCGGGAATTTTGTAAGTATTTCATTCTAGTTTTATTGTATTAGAATTCTTACTAATTTCAGCTTAGGGTAAGCTCGTAATTTCTGGATTTACCAAGATGAGAATTATTGCATATGGTAATTATTGGTTAACAACTTATATTTAGCGGTGGTGAAAAAGAAAACTGATGAAATGATAGATAAGTTGTCTTTTGAGAATGGTGTTGATATATTATAAAAAAAATTGTGTGGAAGGTAAATACAGCGTGTTAATGCTCAATTCATCTTCTATAACCTATCCCTAAGGGTTCTGTTTATGTGCCAAATACTCAATTAAATTATGCCTCAGCTGGTGGATTGAACATGCCCCCCTGTTTACATGGCCGGAGCTTAATCACTGCTACAGAAGGAGATTTCTCCAGGCTAGCTAATATGACCATTCCACACAAAGATATTAATTTTACTCACAATAGATGGATCCTTAAGATCGGAGTGGTCAGTTCTATATAGCGGTGCGATACTCAAAGTTCCGCTGAAGGGTTATCAAAATCTTTTCGGTAACCTCATATCAAGATATATTCGTCAGAATCTTGAGATGGCAAGCACAGTAGACACCACTACAGCATTAAAGAAATTATTGTAAAGATTTCTAAATTAAATCCCTACAACCAGGAACTAAATAAAATACCATAAATGCATTAGTATTTAGTTCAGAGAGGTTTGGGCGTAAAATCGTAACCAATACCAATAAATATGGAATTAATATGGATTAGTGTTTTTTATGGAAATAATATGGATTAGGGCGAGACCTGACCGCAAAATCCTTACTTATCCATACCGCCCGACGATTAATTAACTCCAACCATTTTGTAAAATAAATCATAACATTGTGCAAATAAAATTTGGCAGCCTGTTAGAAATAAAACGTGAAAAATAATAAAAAACGGTATCTACGATGTGCGCATTCTACATTTGTCAGAAAATAAAATTCCCATTAATTATAAACGAGTTTCCTAATGTTTGCATGATGTAAGACAGAGCAGTACATTTTCCAATACTATTTATTATACACCTACTTGATGTTCCCCATACAAAAACAAAATTATTGTAACGGTAAAACGCTTCGACGTCGGGTTGTTTCTCCTGGCCGATCTCCGTGGCTGAGTTGATAAGACTCTTGCTTTGGAATCCCGCCCGGAAACAAAATTTTCTGATAAATTTTTCTCGTGTAACAGAGAGTGTTCCGGGGCATATTTTTTGTTTAGTAGTTATGGTATACAACCGATTTTTAGTTCAGTTGACAAAAGTTTGAGTCGAAATATTTTTTTTGACTAAAAATTGATTATTCGTATCATTGTGACAACGTTTCTTAAGGTACGCCCACATTACGTCGATTGACCTAGACGACATATTGTTCGTCCACACAAAATATTGGTTTTTGGACGTATTTCAATGTCGAATCAGTCATCAAGCGTCGTCAATGATACGTTGAGTAAACTAGTTTCCGTAAGATCACTGAAGTTGAGCCAGCGTCCAAAGAGAAAACTTGGTGGGAGACTACGTAGGTTCAAGCACTCTTAATGCGAGTAGAGGATAAATCCTCCGTTTCGAAAGTGACCTTAGATGAAAAAGAGAAGAAAAAAAAAACTGAAGTTGCTTAACTTCAATGATCTGAACTTAAGCAGGCTAAAAATGCTATCTTTCAAACGAGTGGAGGATTCGGAAAATAAATCAGTCGACTGTGTGAAACTTCTTTAGGTTTCCATAAAACTAATCATAGTCGACACATGACCTTAGATGATAGAGAGAAAAAAAAACTGAAGTTGCTTAACTTCAATGATCTGAACTTAAGCAGGCTAAGAATGCTATCTTTCAAACGAGTGGAGGATTTGGAAAATAAATCAGTCGAATTTGTAAAACTTCTTTAGGTTTCCATAAAACTAATTATAGTCGACACATGTCCACATCTAAAAATATCTTCAATTCGACAAAGATCGCTTAACATTCGTTCTGACGACAACATCCTCCTGGTTTGTTTCGACTATTGAGCGGCTGATTTCAAATGGCTTACTCCATACACGGCTTCTTAGGTTTGACATTGAATCATATCTTTAGTAAAAGTATGAAATAATATGAAAAAAAAAAAAAAAAAAAAACGTTTGGAATACAGATCACAATAAAACCATTAGTGTAATCCCGAACATAGTATAAAGTATAATATTGTGGAGTGATGATCTTTGTGGAGTTGTGGTCCTCTTGTGTTATGAAAAAACCACGAATGTCGTCCAATACGTTAACAGCACCAACAACGGACTGGGAACCATCTTTGTTCTTTGATATATCCAAAATTAAAAAAAAATATTTTGTTCATCCCCTTCTTGAATATTTTAATTTCGTCTATGCCTGCGTCACACATCAATGCAAAAATGAAATGGTGAGAAGTTATGCCGATCTGGATAACACAAACTTTTTTTTGGTGAGATCACTGATGACAATAAAATTTAAAATGTATTTAACCAACTGGATAAATATAGACAGAGCTGCAGTCACATACAAACATCTGTTTAGTATAGCAATTTTTTTTTAGCGAGCCAGCGTCTATGGCACGTTGAATACACCAGTTCCCGTTAGATCGCTGAAGTTAAGCAACGTCCAGCGAGGTTGCACCAAGTGGTTGTCCACGTGGGTTCGCGCCCTCGTGATGCTGGCTATTTTTCAGGCTCAACCCAGGCTGGGTGGAGGTCAATGTGGGTAGCTAGTTTGCAAGTTTCCAGCGAATGGTGGTTAAAACCCCCGTCTTGATTGACCAATGGATATTAAAGAGACGTTAAGCAAAAAAAAAAAAAATGTGCTAGTTCCAATTTTTTGCCGATCCTTTTTTAGGGGATGTTACTTGAGGAGGGTCAATGTAGGTAGCTGGTTTGCAAGTTTCCAGTGAATGGAGAGTGAAACCACGGTTTTGAATGACCAATAGATTTTAGAGAGACGTTAAGTCAAATAAAAAAAATAGTGAGATATGACCTTAAAAACGTTTTCCAAATCTCTCTGGTTGCGAGAAAGTACAAATGTAATGTCAAAATATACCTTTTTCTGAAAAGAAAAGCCAATGTTAATTCATATGGACCAATTTGAAAGTTAACCTTTAACATTGGCAGTCGGTATTTTAGTGGTTAAACGCTCGGCTTGTTAAAAGGAAACTGAGACAGAATTTTTTTCAAAGTTCATTTGAGAGTTTGACACATAAATATGGAGCCCTCAGGATTAGGTGATAGAAATGCCTTGGACATTAACCTCACTTGGTAGTGACCTTCAAGTCCAGAGTCTATTTTTATTTTATTTTAGAAAGTTAACACACTGTATACAAGCTTTTACTATTTGCATTGCAAGGACTTCACAGGTGAACCAAATTCAATGCGATTTTTTTTTCGACCAAAGATCGCCATCCTTTTGTTCCAACATCCCTCTGTTTTTTCTTCGACATTGGAGCTACTGAGTTCAACTAGGTTACTCTCTAAATGTTGTTACTGATATCTGACAATGAATAAAAGTTTTAGTACCAGCAGAGCTTGGATCAATCAGACAATATAAAACTATTGTCTCCTGGCTGTATGAATCTTAAATTATCTCAATGCCACCAAAAAAAAAANAAAAAAAAAAAAAAAAAAAAAAAAAAAAAAAAAAAAAAAAAAACTTGTCCGTTATATGGATGACATGAAGAATATTTATTTTAATGCAGACCCTGTTAAGCTAGAATATATGATCGTATAGGGACTGTGGCCTTTATTGTACTGGTAAGACCATCTATGGCATGTTGAATACACCAGTTCCCGTTAAATCACAGAAGTTAAGGAACGTCCGGCAACGTTTTTCTAAGTGGGTGTCCACGTAGGTTTGCGTCCTTGTGATGCTAACCTTTTTTTATTTTAATGCGGACCCTTTCAAGCTAGAATATGATCCTGTGGGGACTGTGACCTTTATTGTACTCGTAAGACCATCTATGGCATGTTGAATACACCAGTTCCCGTTGGATCACAAAAGTTAAGGAACGTCCGGCGACGTTTTAACAAGTTGGTGTCCACGTAGGTTTGCGTCCTCGTGATGCTGGCTTAGGCCCAACCCAGGATGTGTGGATAGCTGGTTTGTAAGATATCAACGAATGGAGTGTAAAACTCCCGTCTCGATTGCCCTCTAGATGTTAACAGAGGTTAAGCCCAAAAACAATGCGAATTCTCAAAAACAGACTGTCAGTTATGTGACTGGGAAATCGTATTAAAAGTACTTGAGTCTTGTAATTTATTGATATCGCCCTCATGTGTAAGAACTTTGTAAATCTGATTATTGTGTAACATAGAGCCGACATCGGTGCAGTCCCAACTAGTGTAACAGTTATTCAAATTGAAATGTATTGCAGTTATTGTATAGCAAGCGGTGACACAGTCATTGATTAGAAAGTGAAAGAAAGCAAGCACCGAGTCAGAGTGAATGACACAAGCTATATACGTACACACTATTTCCAAATTACATGACTGTCTACTGTCGAACCCTTCTCATGACTGTCTACTGTCTTACCCTTCACATGACTGTCTACTGTCTTACCCTTCACATGACTGTCTACTGTCGAACCCTTAACATGACTATCTACTGTCGAACCCTTAACATGACTGTCTACTGTCGAACCCTTCTCATGACTGTCTACTGTCTTACCCTTCACATGACTGTCTACTGTCAAACCCCTCACATGACTGTCTACTGTCGAACCCGTCACATGACTGTCTACTGTCAAACCCTTAACATGACTGTCTACTGTCAAATCCTTCACATGGCTGTCTACTGTCTTACCCTTCACATGACTGTTTACTGTCAAACCCTTCACATGACTGTCAACTGTCGAACCCGTCACATGACTGTCTACTGTCAAACCCTTCACATGACTGTCTACTGTCGAACCCGTCACATGACTGTCTACTGTCAAACCCTTAACATGACTGTCTACTGTCAAATCCTTCACATGGCTGTCTACTGCCTTACCCTTCACATGACTGTCTACTGTCGAACCCGTCACATGACTGTCTACTGTCGAACCCGTCACACGACTGTCTACTGTCGAACCCGTCACATGACTGTCTACTGTCAAACCCTTAACATGACTGTCTACTGTCAAACCCTTCACATGGCTGTCTACTGTCTTACCCTTCACATGACTGTCTACTGTCAAACCCTTCACATGACTGTCTACTGTCGAACCCGTCACATGAATGTCTACTGTCTTACCCTTAACATGACTGTCTACTGTCTTACCCTTCACATGACTGTCTACTGTCGAACCCGTCACATGACTGTCTACTGTCTTACCCTTCACATGACTGTCTACTGTCAAACCCTTCACATGACTGTCTACTGTCGAACCCGTCAGATGACTGTCTACTGTCAAACCCTTAACATGACTGTCTTATACTGTCGACCCCTTTTTATTTTAGTCATCTTTATTGATAAAACTTTTACGAGATTGTAGCTGTTTGAATTTGGGGGGCGTTATAAATATGCATTGACACTGTCTTATCAAAGTATTGCAAACCAAATTTTGAAATAACTAGAGTTGTTTCGAATCATACTCCCATTTTTTCTTGCAGCGGGAGACGTTCCATAGTTTCTTTGGAACAAACAGACAGACGTGTAAAGAAAAATCGTGGAGTTAAAACTAGAACTCTTCTTTCAGTACATATAAATAACGAGGCAGAGTGGTAGACATGCTGCAGATTGCAGGGAACTATCCTCTGTTTGTGATGCAGTCAAACAGACGTGTAAACACAAATCGTGGAGTTAAAACTAGACCTCTTCTTGCAGTCAATCAACAAAAGATTTTATACATAACGAGGTAGACATGCTGTAGATTGCTGGGAGCTGTCCTCTGTTTGTGATGCAGTCAGTTTCCTGTGGGTTTGATTAATCCCACTCAGTTATCTATCTCCAATGAGACAGGCCAGAAATGTGCCCAGCGTTATCTAATATCTTCAATGAGAGATAGGCAACAAATATGCCAAGCAGGCATTTTTTCTCCCTTCCTAAGGATTTTCGTTCATGAAGGGTTTGTGTTCACTGAGCTCTGTTTCTAAATAATAGATGTAGATCTCAAAAAATCGACCAAAAAATACAAAAAAAAAATGCTTAAAAGATTTTTTAAATTACAGAGATTGTTGTGACGTCACCAATTGTTGTTGAGTCAAGTCAGTCTTTAATGCCAAAATATAGCCAACGATCATACCATGTTGAATACACCAGTTCCCGTCAGATCACTGAAGTCAAGCAACGTCGGGCGTGGCCAGTACTTGGATTGTTGACCGCTTGGGAACACCACGTATCGTTGGCTCATTTTTCCGGCCCAACCCAGGCTGGGTGAGGTTAATGTGGGTAGCTGGTTTGCAAGTTTCCAGCGAATGGAGGGTAAAACCCCCGTCTTGAATGACCAATAGATGTTAAAGAGACGTTAAGCCAAATTAAAAAAATAATAATAATAATAATAATAATAAAAAAAAAACCTATTCTTGGGGCTCTATAAATAACTTGCCATGTTGTTGACCGATACAATAATGTGCTAATCCTTGATGTTGCTCAGTGTGTTGACGTGTTGTTTGTTTGTATTGATATATGATAAGATTGTCTCTCAGTTAATAAGTAACATCATTTTCAAAACAAAAACATATTTTAAAAAATAATCAATTTCGTTTCGAACACATGCGTGGTTGCAACACAGCAATAACCTGAATCTGGAAGAGGAGACAAGCCCTGTTGTCTTATACAGTCATATTCATCAAACAATACTGACTCAGTGGTATCATCGTGTCCGATGGTAACCAAATGTTCAAACCCGGCAAATGTATCAACTTCCCAGGTACGCTATAATACAAGGCCGGATTAACAAACCCGGCAGATGTGGCAACTGCCCAGGTACGCTATAATACAGGGCCGGATTTACAAACCCGGCAAATGTGGCAACTGCCCAGGTACGCTATAATACAGGGCCGGATTTACAAACCCGGCAGATGTGGCAACTGCCCATGTACGCTATAATACAGGGCCGGATTAACAAACCCGGCAAATGTGGCAACTGCCCAGGTACGCTATAATACAGGGCCGGATTGACAACCCGGCAAATGTGGCAACTGCCCAGGACCTTGCACTTTTTAAACTTTCCTTGGATAGTATATAGGATTTCGCGGGCTCACTTCTTTGTTTTTAATTATAGATAATACCTACATAACTAGTTTGATTTGAGATTTGTTTTATTTCAGTTCGTTGACGCTTGTGTTTCTGCCTGGGAATATATATAAAAGTTTTTGTGCTGTTTGTATAGCTCCACTTAATGAGGATATTATTAGGGTATGGTGATATGCATTAAGGATATGGGGATCATTGTTTACCTGTTTTCACCAAATTTAAAGGGACCTCGCGCTGTAAAAATGCCACGGGCCTCGCAAGAAGTTAATCTGACCGTGCTATATATTATGAATTACCTCCAAAGAAATTATTATGTTGCTTTCTAACTTCTTCCAGAAACTGTTTGCCCCAGAGTGTCATTTGTTGAATGGCTTGTAGTCTGGCAGTGAGATATCCTGCACTTAGATTCATCCTGGCATTCACAAAATTTATGCGTTGCGTCACCCAATTGTTTGTCTAAAAAGAGGATTTTTTAAAAAAAAATATATATTTATTTTATTTAATTCATTTCATTCAATAGTGGTATCATCGTGTCCGATGGTAGCCAAATGTATGACACAGCAGCTTTAGATACGTTGTAGTATACTGCCAAAGTTTTCAATTGTCATCATACATCTGTTCTTGGAGGCTGATAATGGGACATGGGACCCCAGGAACGATGACAATCACTATAATATAATTACATCAATAACACAAGAGTTACAAACATAATAATATTACAGAGTTGCTTTCTGTGTATTTTCAGCTCAGGTAGACTCGGCCCATGTGAATGTCAATCTCAAGTAACTTCTTACAATCTCAGAGGGTCTATCGTCACTTTCGAAAGAGGTCTTCATTCTTCAAAAAAGATCTTTTCGCGCTATGTATGGTCTAGGTGACATTGCGTCAGGCCGAGAATTATTTAATGTATTGTCTAGATTCAGAAAGCATGGAAGAACCAAATGACGAGTTATTGCAAACCAGTCTCACGGCTGTTAACCTATGATGATGATGATGAAAATTCTTTGATAATTAAAAGGTGTTGAAGCAACGTTAAGCAAATAAAAAAAAAAGTCAAAACGACGCGACGGTCGGTTCCGAAACTTTCCGAACTCTGGATATCTTTTCGATTACCCATGCAGAAAGCAAGGAAGAACTACATGGCGAGTTGTTGCAAACCAGTCTCACGGCTGTTAACCTATGATGATGATGAAA
>CM022877.1:34190323-34213808 GCA_012654025.1 Pachypsylla venusta | reverse complement strand
AATACATAATCAGAACAACATGCACACATGCATACTGATAGTGCGCTCTGATAAGAAAATGCATCAAGAAAATAGTGGCGGAGATGTATTGTGTGTGGTCCGATATTTGAATTCATAATCAGAACAACATGCACACATGCATACTGATAATGTGCTCTGATAAGAAAATGCATCAAGAAAATAGTGGCGGAGATGGATTGTGTGGGGTCCGATATTCGAATACATAATCAGAACAATATGCACACATGCATACTGATAATGTGCTCTGATAAGAAAATGCATCAAGAAAACAGTGGCGGAGATGGATTGGGTGGGGTCCGATATTCGAATACATAATCAGAACAACATGCACACATGCATACTGATAGTGCGCTCTGATAAGAAAATGCATCAAGAAAATAGTGGCGGAGATGGATTGGGTGGGGTCCGATATTCGTGTGTGGGGTCCGATATTCGAATACATAATCAGAACAACATGCACACCTGGTTATGATTGGTTTTTCAAATTTTCTACTTCGTCTGGTTGTAACTCAGCCTCCTATGGACAATTGAGTAGCTATGGTAATAGCGACAAGTGGTAGCATTAGAAGGAAATTGGAGTGTTGTAGCTTAGGCTTAGTGATATTGAAGTGATGGTTGAGGATACCTCGTAATGCTATGATGTCCACTGAACTCATGACATAATAACACAAAGAAATGGTAGCCGATGGTAGCCGGATTTATGAGACAGCAGCTCTAAATAAGTTGTAGTCAACTGCTAAAATGTTTTATCTGTCATCAACAACAATTTGTTCTTGGAGGCCGATATTTTACATGGGCCCCAAAAACCATGACAATCACTGCAATATAATTACGTCAGTAACATAAGATTTACAAACATAATGATATTACAGAGTTGCTTTCTGTGTTATTTTACACCATCAGCTCAGGTGGACTTTGTCCGCGAGGATGTCACCCTCAAGTAACTTCTTACAATCTCAAGTATTTTGGAAAGTTAGCCAGTCATAAATGGATAGGAAGAAATTAACGCTGAATTGATTGGAGTGATTGGTAAAAATATCTTGTAATGATATGATGTCTACAAAAATTGTGACATAACCCATAAGGAATATACATATGCATATTGCTTAATCTATCTTCTGGGATTACACCAGAGCAGTTCTCAGTTACTGTCATGGATATTGTTATATGAATGGTGCGTGATCTCTGACAATACTTTCCATTTCTTTTAGTACCAATCACATTAGCCAATGGCTGAACCATCTGATTCAACCAGGCTTGTCAATCATTTCACTTTAACCCATTCTAGTCTCGATTGAACCATTTAATTCAACCAGGCTTGTCAATCATTTCACTTTAACCCATTCTAGTCCCGATTGANAAGTCTTAGCAAAGACCTCAATTGTTGTGATTCACACTATCTCATTTCACAACTACATAATATAATTTACAGTATGTTTCACAAGTCTTAGCAAAGACCTCAATTGTTGTGATTCACACTATCTCATTTCACAACTACATAATATAATTTACAGTATGTTTCACAAGTCTTAGCAAAGACCTCAATTGTTGTGATTCACACTATCTCATTTCACAACTACATAATATAATTTACAGTATGTTTCACAAGTCTTAGCAAAGACCTCAATTGTTGTGATTCACACTATCTCATTTCACAACTACATAATATAATTTACAGTATGTTTCACAAGTCTTAGCAAAGACCTCAATTGTTGTGATTCACACTATCTCATTTCACAACTACATAATATAATTTACAGTATGTTTCACAAGTCTTAGCAAAGACCTCAATTGTTGTGATTCACACTATCTCATTTCACAACTACATAATATAATTTACAGTATGTTTCACAAGTCTTAGCAAAGACCTCAATTGTTGTGATTCACACTATCTCATTTCACAACTACATAATATAATTTACAGTATGTTTCACAAGTCTTAGCAAAGACCTCAATTGTTGTGATTCACACTATCTTATTTCACAACTACATAATATAATTTACAGTATGTTTCACAAGTCGTAGCAAAGACCTAAATTGTTGTGATTCACACTATCTCATTTCACAACTACTTGTTTTTTCTCATTACACAACTACATAATATAATTTACAGTATGTTTCACAAGTCTTAGCAAAGACCTCAATTGTTGTGATTCACACTATGTCATTTCACAACTACATAATATAATTTACAGTATGTTTNTTCCTGTGACGAGCTGATTGTACACCTGAGTTCCGGCGCGAAGTATCGTTTCACTTGAGTCACCCTCCTCTTGTATTAAACATAATTCTTAGAATTTCTCATTCATTCAGTAAATAGTCGTATTTCCTCTTCTTGTATTAACAGTACTGGATTTTGTATACGTCAACCCAATTAGTTGTTTAGTGAACTGAGATCAGTGACGGAGCCTGGGATATGACATTGTAGACCATACATTGAATTAGATAGGTACGGTATAATTCGGCCCCTACACAATATTTCCTTTTAAAGTGCTTTATTATGCCTTCAACTTCACTGAAAATAAGAGACAATATAGTGGCCGGAAAATTGTTTCCTCTGATGTTGGTTGGAACTCAGATGACCTTTGACTCATAAATCGCAAGTCTATTGTTTTATTTCGTCTAGCCAGATAAAGGCACAAAGGCTGAACGTTCCAAAGAGACTCCATTGATATTGATTAAAGTTTTATGCCTTTTCTAACAAAGTACCTACTTTTATGAATATACTGGTCGGCTTCGACTCAAGGGCTTGAATTTTAATCAATATAACTCCACGATGACTAAACCTAGGTTCTTGAAATTTGGTTTTACATTCCCTCCTGAAAATAATGAATTTTTGACCTAAAACCACGCTATTTCGATATGACTGGGAGTGCACCACACAAAAACCTTCAGGAGAAATATAAAATTAACCCTTCTTGATTTTTTTTGCGCTTGCAGATTTTCTGTTATTTGCAAAGAAAAACACAGACACAGTGAAAAAACGCAGAGGAAGTTGTTTTATAAGTAAGGTGATGGTCAGAAGGCTTAGAAATTTTGGAGACGTTTAGAGGGGTACGAGTAATTGAGTAGAATGGAGACGCCATATAAAAGAAGTATGTCCAGAGGTGCCGCATTTCGAACAATGCTAGGAGCCACATTTGCTGCAGTAAATTTAGAGTTTTTTTNCAATAAAGCTTCATTTATTGAAAATAGTAAACCAAAATTGGCATTGTTTCAAAAGCAATAAAGCTTCATTAGTATATTAATAGTAAACCAAAATTGGCATTGTTTCAAAAGCAATAAAGCTTCATTTATTGAAAATAGTAAACCAATATTGGCATTGTTTCAAAAGCAATAAAGCTTCATTTATTGAAAATAGTAAACCAAAATTGGCATTGTTTCAAAAGCAATAAAGCTTCATTAGTATATTAATAGTAAACCAAAATTGGCATTGTTTCAAATCAATAAAGGTTCATTTATTGAAAATAGTAAACCAAAATTGGCATTGTTTCAAAAGCAGTACAATCTTTCTGAGACATACTGTACACTAATGATAATATCATTGAGACAGTTCCATATGAATCCTCATCCTTGTAATGGTTCCAAGATTTATAAATTTGTATGCATTTCTTGCTGCACTTTATGTCATTCGAGTGAGACAATGCAATTTATTAAATTACAGTGTACGCTTCCCCCTCAAAATATATCAAAACAAAATACATACCCCTTAACTCAATGGGTTCTTAAATTTATCAAATAAACTCTTTTAGTCGTTTTTTTTAAATTTAGAATCTGGTTGCAAGACTTCTAAATTTAAGCCATTATAATTATTACCGCGACCTTTAGAGATCTATTGTTACCCTTTTAGCCGCCTATCCGTTGAATAATCAACGTAAGTGGCTTTTACGCCTCCCCCCTCATAAGATATCAACATATAATACATTCCTGTCTCTGAACTCAAAATTATAAATTTGTAAGTTCAGAAGATCTCGGGTTATTTTAGGTGGACAGAGGATATAGTTTGTCTATGAGGTCTAATTGTAACTCCACAATTTTTCTTTAAACGTCTGTTTGTATCACAATAACTCTCGAACGCCTTGTCATGTATCACAATAACTCTCGAACGTCTTGTCTGATTTTGATAAAACCTAGTATATATGGATATTTTTGAAGTTCAATTCTATGAACTAGTTTTTGGCCCAATCGGGATCGATTTAAGTGAGTGTGGTCTACAGTTCGCAGAACTAAGTAAGATGTTTACTCGGTTGAATCTATCAAAAGCCTATAATTATTGATCGAACGAAGTGAGATCCGGTTTTAATGCCATGATTTTTATTGTTTTTCTTTTTTTATCGTCATGGTGGTCCATTAATAGAATGAGGTCTACAATTCAAAGAACTACTATTTATAATTGGACCAGAAACCAGCTCCTATAGCTCAGTGGTCACTGTACTAGTCTTGCACTCGGTAGACCCGGGTCCGAATCTTGGGGGGGGGCNGGAAAATCAATTTCCCACACGCAGACCTTGGACTCGACAAGAATACATACGAGTATAGTGAGGATGAGGAAAGGGACAGAAAGAACAATGGGGTGCCACCAGTCAAAACGGCGACATGGCAATAAAGCGTTATACAACGTTTTCAGTTAATGCCCCCCCCCCCCTCCTCTTCCGTACTTTTTAGATTGAGCTATTTGTGAGTGGTTTACGAGTTACAAGTGCACTCCCCGTCAACCGGAAATAATTTTTAAAACAAGGCACTTGCCCCCAATGTGTCCTCTGTCCACGCATGAAACTTGCATTTTTAGTTTTATTATTTTCAATTAGCAGGTGTACCTCGTGCTTCGTCATGCTTCAGTTTTTTTTCTGTTTTTTTAACCCTATTTCAGTGGTTAAGCACTCGCCTGGGAAACAGGAGGGCGTGGGATAAATTCCCAGCAGAGGCAGGATAATTGCCTCATTAATTTGAGTACTTGACCAAATAAAAATAGAGCTCTAAGGGTTAGGTTAGGTGGTAGAAAATGCCTTAGGCATTAACCTCGTCCAGTGGTAACCTTCCACTCAAGAGTCTATATATATATATTTAAACTTTTTAATTTGGCTTAACGTCTCTTTAATATCTATTGGTCATTCAAGACGGGGGGTTTTACCCTCCGTTCGCTGGAAATTTGCAAACATTGACCTCACCCAGCCTGGGTTGGGCCAAAAAAACAGCCAGCATCAAGAAGGCGCGAACCCACGTAGACAACCACATGAAACAACCTCGCTGGACGTTGCTAAACTTCAGTGATCGAACGGGAAATGGTGTATTCAACGCGCCATAGACGCTGGCGGATATATATTTTTTTTAAATACATAATTATGTTACACGTTTACATTTCATGATATCTGGTCTCAACTTAGTGAATTTCACGGAAAAATTAGCCATATCTCGAAAACAGTTTGACAGTTTTGGGAAAAATTAGCCATATCTCGAAACGGTTTGACAGTTTTGGGAAAAATTAGCCATATCTCGAAACGGTTTGACAGTTTTGAGTTTTGATAACTTTCCTGTGATGCTCCAGCCTGTCTTTTTACCATAGTAATATTGGTTAAAGAGATCTATCCCATTAATTGTTCTTGTATGTTTGGTGCAAGTGTGAGCCATTGTTGGCCCCATTTTTTTAGGCCATTAAAGTTATCAATTGTAAAATTAGGAAATGTTTTAAAATTGTTTCTCAATATTGAAAGCTAATAATGATTACAAGCAATTGTCTTGCCAATAACAATCAAAACATAAGCAAGAACGCACTGGAGGTCGAGACGGTCGCATCGCTCCCTGATATTAATTTATAATTATCAATTATATTATCTGCGACAAAATGCGACTTCTCATTAATAAGTTAGGTTCCGAATATTTTAAACTGAGTAAAATATTCGGAAATCAGAAGATGTCCTGAAATCAATATGAGAATTTATCATGGAGATGGCGCACTGGACAGTCGCTTCGCTCCGTGATATCAATCTGTAATTTTGAATTATTTTATCTGCGACAAAATGCGACTTTTGTTGCGAAGTATTATCAATAATAAGGCCGTATTAGACACATAATAATGGCTATTTTCAATTTTGTTTGGCAGTGTTTTATTTTTTAGGTCAGCATATTGCCCAGTGGTTACATTCCACTTTTTTTTTTTTTTTTCAAAAATTAGCCACACAGAGAGGGCATGGCGTGCGAAGCCTGCCTGGCGAAAGATAGAAATCAAATTATTATTCCTCTTTCTTTTTACTCACGCGAACTGTTTTCTGTTTCTGCTTTATCACCCCCCCCCCCCCCCCCCCCCNCCCCCCCCTCCCGCATATACTTCCTGATTGTTGGGAGAGGGGACATTAAAATTTCTCGTGTCTTGTTTATTACTTCTGACTAATGTTCTTTTCTTCTTGGAATATTTCAAACTACAAGCACAACAAAAAATCGAACAGCAACAACAAAAACTACAACTAGAACAACAACAACAAAAACTACAACTAGAACAACAACTAAAACAACAACAACAAAAACTACAACTAGAACAACAACAACAAAAACTACAACTAGAATAACAACAACAAAAACTACAACTAGAACAACAACAAAAACTACAACTAGAACTCCAAAAGCAACAACAACAACTAAAACAATAACAACAACAACTGTCCAATGATATTTATTGACCGAACGAAAGAGGTTTTTTTTTGCTTAACGTCTCTTTAACATCTATTGGTCATTCGAGACGGTGGTTTTACTTACAAACTAACTACCAACATTGACCTTACCCAACCTGTATTACGAGAGCGCAAACTTACGTGGTCACCCACTTAGTAAAAGCGTGCTGGTTAACTTCAAACTAGAAAGGGAATTCTACAGCCACGAGAAATGACCCATACGAAGTCTGACACCGGGCAGGAGTGTGGTGGCAAGTTTTTTTTAAAAAAAAAAAATAATAATAATAATAATAACTCGTCTTTTTATTAGCCATCATGGGTCTATGTTGGACGGTTATATATACGCAATAGAGGCATTCCGTAAAAACGTTTCATAACCTATCTAATTGGGTTAAAATTTGCCACAACACTCCTGCCCGGTGTCAAACCCTACGAAGTTCCAGGTATCAGCTAGTGTGAATAATATCTGGGGGTCTATGTTGGACGGTTATATATACGCAATAGAGGCATGGCCGTAAAAACGTTTCCTAACCTCTCTAATTGGGTTGAAATTTGCCACAACACTCCTGCCCGGTGTCAAACCCTACGAAGTTCCAGGTATCAGCTAGTGTGAATAATATCTGGCCTCATAGGCCATGTTGATATTTTAAAACATAAATACTCGTATCAGAGATGTTGTTGTTAAAGAAGCGAACATTTTTCCTTAGCTCGTCATTCGGTGACCTTGACTTGTTAAAATTATCTGAGATCGTATTCATATGATCATTGGTCATGTTTATTTTCTTCAGGGCTCCCTCCATTTGGGTATCATCGAGTGACTGGTAGATTCAATTCTTCCTCCCGCTCTCCTACTCCGGGAGCTATCCGGATAATTAATATGCCTAACACTTATAAGTATTGTTTTGACTTTGCCTAGATGTTACACCAACTGTGGTGACGTCACTATTATTTTTTTATCAAGGTCATTCTTGTATGTTTGCCCGGTTAGCTTATAATGTGTTATCTTAATATGTATATACCTATTTGTGTATTATTGGGTAGTATTCATGAAAACGAAGTATGAGATTTAAGTATAATGTTGAATGTGGTGTGGTGGTGCTCCAAAAATAACGCGGGATTTAAATTTGCCTAAAAAAGGGTACAATTAGCATATCAATGTCTTCAGAAGTCTTTGGGGTTAATGAGTGAAACACAATATCGAGCATATGACTTCCTCTGCTAGCCCTACACGCAGTTGTATGATCCTTGAAATTTAAATTTTGCTTCATTTCGGCCACTGCTTGGGCGCACAGGTTTTTTGGCGTCCAATACTGAACCGGTTTCTTAAAAGTTATTGATTAATCTGCGGAAATCGATTCATTTGGTGCTTCATGACGTCCAAGAATCGTACTGAATTTTCCGCACAGTCACCGCGAAACATTCACCATTACGGTATTGGGTTTTTATTATTAAAACTCGCTGTTCTGGGGTGTATTATTCCATGTCTATATTACACTAACACTAACCTGAAACAAAAAAAAAGGCAAAGAAACAAAACCGCAAAGACTTTAGACAACATATGATACAAAAAAAGTGTTATCAACCACATTTTAAAGAAAATATGGGATTCTTATTTCCGGCGTTTCTTTTGGGGCACCCTTTGTAAGGCAAGGTTTTTGGAGCACCTTTGTAAATGCTCCATTAAATTGTAAGACCTATGATAGCTTTCCATAAATAAATAAATTAAGCACTACCTCTATTATTGATTTATGTGTATTCTTCTTCTTTAACTTCACCACAGAACATATATAACGAGGGAAGAATGTATGAGTTCAAAACGTTACACACTTTTTTGAAATTAATTAGGGTCTTACCTTTCTTTCGCTCTGCGAATTTGAATGTATAATGCCGGATCTTACAGACTTTTAGGGGAAAACATCAATCTAGCTTTTATAATAATTATTTGGCCAGCTAAATCAAACGTTCTTCTTGATTGCAAGCGTCGCGTCGAAATGAAACAGTAAAAATATTTCAACCCAAAGATCAAAATAAATGAGCAACGCACGGAGAAGAGTCCAAAGATCTTTTCGCGAACCCAGCACTGAAATTTTTAATAAAAAATGTAAACTAAGATGGGAGTCTGATGGTGTTAAGACCCTAATTTTACAAAAAGTGTCTAACGATTTTTGTATAGAGCTTACATTCCTTCTTGTTAATACTGTACACTCTGTATATGGAATATTATGTAAACATCCTGTATATAGACAGCGACGCTTCTCCTTTCTATTTTTATTTCTCCTTCTAGATGATATTAGAGGTAAAAAAAAAAACGTAAACAACCAACAATGTAAACAAAAAAATAAAACGTTCTCGAATGGAATAGAAACGCAGTACATATTCCCCCTCCACCCCGATCCCTCTCCTACAAGACTCGAGTATCAACCAGAAGGAGAAAAAAAATAGAAAGGAGAAGCGTCGCGGTCTATATACAGGATGTTTACATAATATTCCATATACAGATTGTTCACTTCTGTACTTTGAATTCAAAGAACTTCACACTTTCCCAATTCTATTAGTTTCCCTCATTCTACCGTGTCACAACCTTTTGTTCTGTGCCACTATATCTACCCTTTACATTAATTTTGTTATTTTTAATGTGCTTTCAGACGAGGTCTCACCCCACCTCATCGAGTTAAATCTATTTCAATGACCACATTCACACCGGACGAGGTTGAAATGTTGAAGAGTAAAGGAAATGATGTAAGTAATATTTTGGCTTTCGGTAAAGGAAAACAAAAACACCGGACGAGGTTGAAATGTTGAAGAGTAAAGGAAATGATGTAAGTAATATTTTGGCTTTCGGTAAAGGAAAACAAAAACACCGGACGAGGATGAAATGTTGAAGAGTAAAGGAAATTATGTAAGTAACATTTTGGCTTTCGGTAAAAGAAAACAAAAACATCGGACGAGGTTGAAATGTTGAAGAGTAAAGGAAATGATATAAGTAACATTTTGGCTTTCGGTAAAGGAAAACAAGTTTTTGGGGTTTGGTAAGAAAGAATTTTGGTGTATTATTTTCAAGAATGAACCTATGCAATCGAATGAAGAAATACATCTCCCAAAATTGATATTTGACGTTTCATGAAACCTACGTAGAATTCAAAAATCGAATAAAGAAAACTTGGTGTTTTTCCAATAAGCGTTGATCAATTTGAATGGTCATCTAAGTCGTCCCGTTATGTCACTCAGTTATAATGGCCACCTATTGCTGATTGGCAGACTATGGGGCCTTTTTTCCACATCCAAGCCTTCCTGGGTAGTTAAATGGGATACCTACCGGCTTTCGCCTGACTCCCTCTGACTATAGAACCTAACGACTCAACAAATGCTATGAACATAATTTTTTGGCACGTTGAATACAACAGTTCCCTTTCGATCACTGAATTTAAGCAACGTCCAGCGAGGTTGTTCCCTGTGGGTGTCCACGTGGGTTCGTGCCCTCATTAATGCTGGCTATTTTTCCGGCCCAACCCAGGCTGGTTTGCAAGTTTCCAACGAATGGAGGGTATAACCCCCGTCTCGAATGACCAATAGATGTTAAAGAAAGAGACGTTCAGCAAAAAAAATATGTCCAAAGAAAGGTTCATCTAAACCGAACAAGACGGTGGAACGGACGGATGTTGAAAAAAAATCCTGGAGTTAAAACTAGATCTCAAAACAATGAGAACTTCGCTCGAACAAAAATGAATAAACCATTAGCAATGTTTTCATCACTCACAGCGCTGTAAGTTCAGTTATTTTTGAACGGTCCCATGCCTCTCCGTTCCCCTTTTCAACTTTCAAAAGTTTCAATTTGGTTATCATTTTTAGTTGGCGATGTTCGTGTTTGGAAATACTTTCACGTTTGAAATGAATATCTCTCACAGTAAGCGTTTCCTATGTGCAAAGTTTCCCCACTTCTTATCTAATTATTTTCGCGGAAAACTTTGATTTTAGGGGTCAAAGTAAATAGCGTACAGAAGACACCCCACCGCACGCGTTGGGATCGGGTTCGTTTAACATTCAGTGTCAATCATGAGTGTAATTTTGGGGGTCAAAGTAATTAGCGTACAGAAGGCACCCCACCGCACGCGTTGGGATCGAGTTCGTTTAACATTCAATGTCAATCATGAGTGTAATTTTGGGGGTCAAAGTAAATAGCGAACAGAATGCACCCCACCGCACGCGTTGGGATCGAGTTCGTTTAACATTCAATGTCAATAATGAGTCTAATTTTGGAGGTCAAAATAAATAGCGTACAGAAATTGAAAAATACAACTTAGGTTGAAGTGTAATATATTGTTGGCCGCTAATTAGCGGTTGAAGGCCGCTTTTTGGCAGTTCCACCTAGAACCAGAATAGAAATTCATAAAACTTAGGTTGAAGTGTAATATTTGGGCTCTGGGGACTTCAAAAGGTGTTTTGGCATTGAAAACTCGACATCGAAAATTTCAGAGCATTACAATACTTTCTTCTTTTTTTATAGATAAGGAAAGTCCTGTGATGTTCACACCAGATTTTTACTTAAAGCGTCCTCCTGCTTAAAGCAGAAGTATACATGATAGTTATGTCGATTAATAGATTAATATTAATAATTTTATCATTATTTTAGAGTGATTATTGGTACCGAACTATTTCCTTGTGGACATGACAGCAGCACAGGAAGGGCCGTGCCTTTAAGACTCCAAATGGAGTCTGCAAGATAATAATAATTAGTCTCTCGATATTTGAAAAATCACCATCTCTTTGTTAATTGGGAAATTTCTCTCATTTTTTTATTGGAGAAATAACCCTCCTCTTTTTGCTAATTGAGAAATGACCCTCTATTGCTAATGGAGAAATGACTATCTTTTACTAATTGAGAAATAACTCTTTTTTGCTAATGGAGAAATGACTCTCTTTTACTAATTGAGAAATAACTCTTTTTTGCTAATGGAGAAATGACTCTCTTTTCCTAATTGGGAAATGACTCTCTATTTGATATTTGAGATATGACTATCTTTTACTAATTGAGAAATAACTCTCTTTTGCTAATTGAGAAATGTCTCTCTTTTGCTAATTGAGAAATTACTCTTCTTTTGCTAATTGGGAAATGACTCTCTATTTGATATTTGAGAAATGACTAGCTTTTACTAATTGAGAAATAACTCTCTTTTGCTAATTGAGAAATGTCTCTCTTTTGCTAATTGAGAAATTACTCTTCTTTTGCTAATTGGGAAATTACTCTCTATTTGATATTTGAGAAATGATTATCTTTTACTAATTGAGAAATGTCTCTCTTTTGCTAATTGGGAAATTACTCTATTTGATATTTGAGAAATGACTATCTTTTGCTAATTGAGAAATGACTCTCTTTTGCTAATTGGGAAATTACTCTCTATTTGATATTTGAGAAATGACTATCTTTTACTAATTGAGAAATAACTCTTTTTTGCTAATGGAGAAATTACTCTCTTTTCCTAATTGGGAAATTACTCTCTATTTGATATTTGAGATATGTCTATCTTTTACTAATTGAGAAATAACACCTTTGCTAATTGAGAAATGTCTCTCTTTTGCTAATTGAGAAATTACTCTTCTTTTGCTAATTGGGAAATTACTCTCTATTTGATATTTGAGAAATGACTATCTTTTACTAATTGAGAAATGTCTTTCTTTTGCTAATTGGGAAATGACTCTCTATTTGATATTTGAGAATTGACTATCTTTTACTATTTGAGAAATAACTCTCTTTTGCTAATTGAGAAATGACTCTCTTTTGCTAATTGGGAAATGACTATCTTTTACTAATTGTGTAATGACTCTTTTGCTAATTGAGAAACGACTCTTTTTTGCTAATTGGGAAATGACTCTCTATTTCATATTTGAGAAATGACTATGTTATACTGATTGAGAAATAACTCTCTTTTTCTAATTGAGAAATGACTCTCTTTTGCTAATTGGGAAATTACTCTCTTATACTAATTGAGAAATAACTATCTTTTGCTAATTGACAAATGATTCTCTTTTTTTATTTGAGAAAATAACTCTCTTTGTGTTAATTGAGAAATGATTCTCTTTTTGTTTTCAGTACTGTAGGAAAGTATGGCTAGGTCTCTGTGATAATTCAATAATTCCTTGTAAAGATGGTCAACCGACGAAAGATTTTCTCATCGATAAATACGAAAAGAAAAGGTATGTACGATTCAGATGGTAACGATCGCAAAATGAAACAAAGAAAAGGTATGTACGATTCAGATGGTAACGATCGCAAAATGAAACAAAGAAAAGGTATGTACGATTCAGATGGTAACGATCGCAAACTGGATACATGATTTTGCGTATAATCCCAGTTCTGTGACAAGTTGGTCTGTTACAGACGAGTGTCCTTACGCGAATGACAACCAATGTGAAAAACTGCAGATAATGTTTCCTTAAGAAGATTCTGGTTTATTATTTTCTCTAATGACCTTTGAAATCGAACACGAAATAAAGGGGATTTTTGTTTGTGGTATATTTAATTTCGTATCTGTGTTTGTTGGGAGTAACCTTTGAATCAATTTATAATGAGGAAGCTATAGTGTTCTTGATGCGGAAAATGATTTCGTGGTTTATTAATTGCAAGAAAAACAATTGGAACAATTCCCGCTTTCTATTTAATTAGAGAAACCATACGATAGAAATTTTCGTGCACATTTTTATATTGAAAAAAAAAAAAAAAATCCAACACTGTAGCGCGTTAGAGAAGCAGTATTTCTGTTTTTGGCTTATNAAAAAAAAAAACATAAATTATATATTTATATAAATATATATATTTACATTTTACGTATGAAGGTGGAATGCAAACATCATATTCTAAAATAATCCATCTGACATAAACATAATCCTATGGCACGTTGAATACACCAGTTCCCGTTAGATCACTGATGTTGGTCAACATCTAGCGAGATTGTACCATGTGGGTTCGCGCCCTTGTGATGCTGGCTATTTTTCCCGTCCGACCCAGACTGGGTAAGGTCAATGCGGGTAGCTGGTTCGTAATTTTATAGCAAAGGGAGGGTAAAACCCTCGTCTCGTATGACCAATAGATGTTAAAGAGACGTTAAGCCCAAAAAAAATGTATAAGTCGGACCATGAATTTGATATTTTACATTTCTGTTCTCATGAAATGTAAAATATCACAGGGACGGATATTTTTTTCGTGCTCGATTTAAACGATTTGTTATTGAAAAAGAAAATTGTGAATCAAAAAACAAACATTCGACTCCCTGGAACAACAAGCCCTTTCTGTATTTCTAAAGAAATTTTGCTGAAAGAAATAGTTTTAATTCCTTCGTTTATCAGTTTAATGATATAGTTTCCACAGTATTGGGGTTTCTGTGTAATCTACACCCCCCCACCCCCCTTGTCGTCCTTCTCCACCCAGCTGGGGGTGTTCTATTCTATCCGCACTTTCCTCCGCATTAGTTGAGCACACAGAACAATAACAAGCAAGTATTTATTGCAAAGGATATTAATTTTCAGGTCAAAGGAAACATTGTAAGCAGCTTTTGTTACAAGGTGACTCATTCTAATGCAATATCTCAAACTCAAACTATTCGAAATCTATTTTGACATAAAAACTCGGTCAATTTAGTCCATAAATTTATGATTTGACTGAAGTTGACTTGGTCAAAATTTGATTTTAATTGGGATCTAATGTGGACTGATTTCCCCCCCCTTAATATTTTATTATAATAAGGTCTAATGAGGGCCGAAAAATCGGTCAATGCTAAGTGACAAAATTTTCGTGGGAGAACGGATTTTTTTCAAATTGATTTTTGAATTCTTTGTACATAAACATCAAATTTTGAGATTTTTTTTTTTTAATTTAGCCTAACGTCTCTTTAACGTATATTGGTCATTCAAGATGGGGGTTTCACCCTCCATTCGCTGGAAACTTGCAAACCAGCTACCCACATTGACCTCGCCCAGCCTGGGTTGGGCCGGAAAAATAGCCAGCATCACAAGCGCGCGAACCCACATGGTACAATCTCGCTGGAGGTTGAATAACTTCAGTGATCTAACGGAAACTGGTGTATTCGACGCTGGCTAAGAGCCGCCTTTATTTTGTGATCGATTCCAAAGTTTCATTATTGAAAATAATAAACCAAAAATACTGGTTTTCATCACTTCAAATTGACCGTCTTCATGATGACCGGCTTTACGCACGAAGATGACCTGGAACGCATCCAATCACAGTGTCAGCCAAGTGCCATTAAAACATTTCGGTAACCTCATGTAAATTCCAAACCTGAATCCAAAAATAGCCTGACGGACAGGGAGTATATCCTGAACCTCTTCTTCATTGGTTTTTATTTTTTTATTTTCAGGTACTACATAGACCCGTCAACGATACCAAATTTGAAACCACCTACCTTATCACTTTCAACACAAAATCCCGTTTCATCTCAACACACTGTCACCAAATCAATACCACTTAGAACAACTCAGGTGAGTTCACATGCATCACTTTCAACACAAAATCCCGTTTCATCTCAACACACTGTCAACAAATCAGTACCACTTAGAACAACTCAGGTGAGTTCACATGCATCACTTTCAACACAAAATCCCGTTTCATCTCAACACACTGTCACCAAATCAGTACCACTTAGAACAACTCAGGTGAGTTCACAGGCATTTGATTCTACGCACCAAGATCACTTGGAATTTTTCCCGACCAAAAATCACCTCCCTTTCGTTCCGACGACACACATGGTTTTATTAGTTTACTGATATCGACTCTGGCTAGGAGAGAGGGAGACAATAGAAAACTCTGCCAATGACACATATTAGTATATTATTTAAGACCATGTGTTCCCCTAAAAATTATTTTACGTTTCAAGAAACGCAGAATCCAAAAATTGACATCCTTTCGTCCGCCGCCGCCGCCACCACTTGTTCCCTCCATGTATGTGACCAATATAGGGCACCATTAGACCCCAAATATGACTAACATACGAAAACATTCATGTCTCTAGCACTTACATTCTCCTTCAGTATGAATGGAGATTGCTAAAAACCAACGGTAAATTCGATTGCACCCAAAAGTTTTGAAGCATAATTAGACCTCGAACGGGACCCATATACCAAATTTCATCTAAATTGGTCAGTGCTAAGTGGCAAAACTGTCCGATTTTTGGATTCTACGTACCTACCTCAAAATTTGATAATTTACATATCAAATTTTGAGGGGGGTATTTATTTTCTTGACTATTCCAGAGGTTCATCATTGGAAATAATGAACCAAAAATCTTTCACCTTTAACCAATGGTTGATTATTATTTTTGCAGATAACTTTAACCAATGGTTGATTATTATTTTTGCAGACCACTTTAACCAATGGTTGATTATTATTTTTGCAGACCACTTTAACCAATGGTTGATTATTATTTTTTGCAGATAACTTTAACCAATGGTTGATTATTATTTTCGCAGACAACCTTAACCAATGGTTGATTATTATTTTTGCAGATAACTTTAACCAATGGTTCGTTGCCATCAACGAGTATATCAACCTCATCAACTAGTAGCACCAATAATAAGACTAATGGTTTGTTCCACGTAGACTTTAATAATGCTCCCAAAGATCCATTTAGTAATTCAACGCCTTCCCCTTTATCAATCCAAAGGAACTCCTCCTCCGCCACCAGTCATCAACTGTCCAACAATAGTCCAATTAGCCAATCTCAGCAGCCTTCGTTTGCCAATTTTGATAATGCTGTATTTTCTTCTGTACAAAGTAAGTAAAATTATCTCTTAGGAAATGCATATTGTATTCGACTTTGTCGGATAGAATGAGGCGTAATTGTGCTATGCAATACTCGTACCCTATAAAGCTGTACACCGCACCGTCCGCCGTGCGCGGTAGATGATTGATGAAAATTATTAAATATTTAGCCACAAACAACAACTTATTTTGAGCTATTAATTTTAAAGAAAAAAAATGTGTTACAACTGTAAATATTTTTTTACTTTCCTTATCCTATAACAAGGTATTTTATTGGGCTGAAATTTTCTATGTCGAGTTTTCAATGCCAAAACACGGTTTGGGATCCCCAGAGCACAAATCTCGAGTTTCAGCCATTGGTTCGTGCGTGTGTGTCTGTGAAAAAGATATCTCAAGAATGGCAAGTGCTAGAGACTTGAAATTTGGTATGTATGTCGGTTTTCATGAACGGCAAAATGAGCTTTTGGTGGAATTCGAATACACTGTTTGCGGTTTTATGCCGAGAACGGTAATAGCTAGAACTTGGTGCGTATTCATATCAAGTTGGTACACGAAATTGAAAATACAACTCAGGTTAAAGTGTAATATATTTTTGTCCGCTAATTAGCGGTTAAAGGCCGCTTTTTGGCGGTTCCGCCTAAAACCAGAATGGAAAGAGCTAGAACTTGAAATTTGGTGCCTATTCATTTCAATTTCAGATAAGAAATTGGAAAATACAACTTAGGTTGAAGTGTAATATATCAAGAAGTGTAAACTGTAAAATATAACTGTATTTCTGCTCTAAGGACTTCAAAATGTGTTTTGGCATTGAAAACTCAACATCGAAAATTTCATCCCATTACAATACTTTCTGTTTTTTTTATATGGATAAGGAAAGCCGTGTGATGTTCACACCAGATTTTTTTTTAGAGGTTAGGAAATGTTTATACGGCCATGTCTCGATTGTATGGCTCCAATTAAATTTCGAGTTGGTGTTTTTCAAAAATCTAATTTCTTAAAAAGCCTTTTGCCCCACCTCATTAAATTTCGAGTTGGTGTTTTTCGAAAATCTAATTTCTTAAAAAGCCTTTTGCCCCACCTCATAACTTTTATATTATTACGGAATTATGTCCTTTTACCCTAACATAAATATTCTTCTTATTCTTTTTTACCAAGCTCCCTATTATTCTCAAATGAGAACAAGTTCTTCATGTCATTTGGATATGTTCTCTGATCTACTATCTTCATATAAACCAACGTCACTTCACAATACCTCCTCTGTTTCTTCAAATCTAAATCGGTGGAGTGAGTATTTCATCTACCTATATATCTCCTACGTATTTTATATTTATTTATTTTTCAACAAACAAATAGATTGTGTTTTTAGAATTCTAGTAATGTAGACCAGATCAATTTAGAATTTATTGTTAGACCGCCAATCACGTTACGATTAAGTAAATTCTTGCCCGCTGGTCCTTTAAAGGCGACGAGAGCGACTGATAGAAATGGATCTATGTTAATAGTAAGTACCTGGTCCACTGTAAGCGTTATACAAGTTAAACCCGAAAAAAGTTAACACAGATGGATACCCGACACAAAATTTGCCACACATTCCATCGATAAAATACAATCTCGCTTCATTCGCTATCTCTTCAAAAAAGAAAATGGGTTTTATCCTCTCTACCCACAATATATTGAATCCTCCCATCTTGGCTACGACACACTAGAAAAGAGACGAGATTGTGAACAAATAAAACTACTTGAAAATATAATTTCTAGTAAAATTAATAGTCCATACATGCTCGAAAACATATCAATTAAAGTTCCAAATCTCAAGTTTAGGCAAATAGAGCAGAGGGAACACACTTTCTCATTACCACATAGAAATCAAATTTACACCTATAAATCGCTCCTGATTAAACCATGAATCACTATAATGGTCTAGCTGGGAGACTTGACATTTTTAAATAAGCGTCGGATCTCACGGTGAAACAGTTGTAGTGAACAAACGTCTCGTCTTGCTCCTCGCATTATAAAATATGTGATGCGAGTGTTCACGTGATAAAAAAAAATTACTTCAGTACATGCAGTTTTCCTTCGTTTTCAAAATGTGGGTATTTTGTTAATTTTGACCTTACCCCACGAAATCACTTGTAACTTTCTTTGGCTTCAGATAAAAAAATATAATTTAAACCGGCGCCGGCGAACATGAGTACAAAATTGTCGTAAATATTATTACTTTCGTAATTTTGCACTGAAATTCGGCCTAAGAAAATCAACCCAGAAATAGGCATGCATTAGATAACACATATCCCTGTACTCTAAGCTGCTAAACGACACCAAAATCGTCTCATTAATCACATTTTTGGCGGAGCTATTATAATGATACGATTTTGCTGTCGTTTAGCAATGCAAGCCCATTTTTTGGTCGATTTTTTTCGGGTCAAATTTCAGTGCAAATTTTTGAAGAAGTAAAATAAGTTAATTTTTTTGGGACAATCGATCACGTCAGCCTGGAAGTTTCGAAACTTTCTTTGAAATTAAATTTACGACAACTTTGCACTTGTGTCGCTGGTTTAAATTATATTTTTCTATCTGAAGCCAAAGAAAGTTACCAATTTCGGGGGGTAAGGTCGAAATTTATAAAATGATCGCCATCTTGAAATCGAAGTGAAATCGTTATACAGGGTTTTTCAAAAGTTTATGCAAAAAAAGAAACCACGTATAGTAGAGCTCAAATAAAGGACACAATGGGCCCTAAGGTAGCTAGGACCAGGGGCAGATTTAAGGCTATATCTTAGGGGGGGACAGTGCAGTACTTAGGGAGGGGATACTTCCGGAGGGTATGGAATATCCCCCAGGCACAGGGGGGTCGGGGCCGCCGCCCCCGGACAAAATTTTGAATAATTAGAATCGTCCTGCGCTCAATTTTTGTGATTTTAAAAGGTCAACGGTTGGTTTTCGACAAGAGCTATTCCAGTATTTTTTGTAGCAAAACAAATTTTAGAGGACATGTCATACCTTAAAACATCAAAAAAAATGCATCAAAAAGTTTTAGTCATTTTCGTTTCATGACCCCCCCCCCCTTCTGATCGGGGGAAAGTGCCATATACTCACCAAAGAAGCATGATAACAATCGGAGAAAAAAAATTTTGCGTCATTTTGCGATTGACTTCATTTTTTTGACGTCATGCAAAAAATGAAGTCAATCGCAAAATGATTCGATTTTTAATAATTATTTTTCGATTTTTAAGTGCCAACTTTGGGTGGCCCTAGCACGTCATGCAAAAAATGAAGTCAATCGCAAAATGATTCGATTTTTAAGTGCCAACTTTGGGTGGCCCTAGCTACTTTGGGGTCCATTTCCGCATAGGGGTTTATTAAGCAAAGTGGCCTTTATTTAAGCTCTACTAAACGTGTTTTTTGCATTACCTTTTGAAACACCCTGTATACTGGATAGAGTAATTTGTGTTGGAACTGACGTGTTCTAGCTACCCAAGTTCTGTGATAACGTTTTTTTTTAGGTTCGCTCTGTACATGATACACTTACAGTGGACGAGGTTTTATTTACCTACATTCATTTGGATCAGTCGCTCGTAGCGCGAGCTTGTAGCTGCCTCCAAAAGATGGCCGCCCTAGGTCGGATGAAGAATATTTGGTTTCAATAATGATTCCTTTCGAATCGACATCGAAAAAATACGTCCGCTAAAAATTTGATATTTTAAATTTCAATGTATGTTTGTAGAAAGCAAAAATCAAATCGATTATTTTTGCGTTTGTCCGCCACGCCGTTTTGCACTTTACTCACTTGACGTTGACCGATTAAGATTAAATTTTGTACACAGGTCCCATTTATGGTCTCTAAATGTTCGTCGAATCTTTTCATTTCGCTCAGTAGCATGCCAAGAATTCCGTATTACTATGACAAAAAAATTTATTTTCTACGAACAGAGACCATCTTACATCGTACAACGTCCATCAGCGGCACTGACAGTGAGGTAAAATTTTAGTGCATGTATACCCCACTCAATTTCAAAATGAGATATACATAGTTACATACCAAATTTTAATATTTTCATAATGGGACATAATACCAAATTTCAATATTTTCAAAACGAGACATACATACCAAATTTCAATAAAATCGGACAACGCTCATTGGCAAAATTGCTACTCACGGCATACGAACGATTTTTGAATTCAACGTTCATTGAACCGTAAACTAAACTCGGGAGAGTATCCTCTTACAGTCGATTTCAAAGGTTCATTATTGCAAAATATTAAATCAAAATAATTAATTTTGAATTGATCTCATCTCTGCAAATATTTCTCAAAAATTAATTATTTCTTCTCATTTGTTGTTCTGTGTTCGCTTATCATAATTTTCTTTCGCTGTTGATTTTCTTCTTCTTTTTCGATCATAGGATATCCTACAGTTTTCACCTTTATTTTGCAGTGCACTTTTCTTATTTAGAAAAATGTTTTTTTTTTTTTTTTTATTATTATTAGAGTAGAGTAAAAAAATGAAATAGAAAACGCGTACGCCCATTGTCGGGCACTTTCTCCATTTTGTTTCTACGACTTTCAATGAAATTTATTATTTAGGTCCTAGTTGGTCCCTGAAGCTGGGTGGTACTGACAGTCTCATACAAAGGTGGGTCCTGGTAAAGTCCAAATTTACAATACGTTTACAATACTTTATATTCTATAGGAAGAGAAAGTAAAAACCATCGTGTTATGTTGGTTGAAGTTCTTGTCATTTTTTAGGCATGCTCCAAACGCCTAATTTCAGTTTATTTACATGTTGAAGTGGTTTAGCATAAATATTGGGGCAGAAATCATCGTCAGCTTGGTTAGCGAAACCTCGTGAGTCACATCTCGTAAATTTTAAAGGAGGAAGAATTTACCGTCCCGCTACTCAGTGGAAATATTTTCAATAATGGCAATATTTGGTTTAAGGAACTGTCAATACAAAAAAATATGTCATTATTAAACTCTTTCGTCTGAGTAGGGCGGCTTTTTTCTTCTTTCTGTAAAATTTACAAAATGTGACTTACGAGATTTGCTAATTAGGCCTACGCCGACGCGACGTTATAATACATCATAATCTATCTTATAGATCTTTGTGTAACATGTTAATTATAAGTGTTAAAAAATATTAACTTTTAAATAAATTAAAACAAAACACTTACCAAAAACACTATTTATAATTATTTATTTATAAAGAAACTAGTTTCGAATCATTCGATTCATCATCAGTCTAGTCGAGNTGAATCGAATGATTCGAAACTAGTTTCTTTATAAATAATTATAAATAGTGTTTTTGGTAAGTGTTTTGTTTTAATTTATTTAAAAGTTAATATCTTATAGATAGCCGAGTATACTGAGTGACTAACTGATTCATATTCAACGCAACTTGATGGTGGCTAATGGTAAATATGTCGCAATAGGGAACACAGATTCATGTAGGTAAGAAATAAGAAAGGAAAAAATCGAAAATTCAAGCAAAAAGTACGTTTTCTAGCGGTATTATTATATAGCCTAAGCTCTAGCATTTCTCTAATTACTCTATCTCTGTTCGTTATCGATTCGGCCTCACTCAACTCGACAAAGCGCATTCTTGTATCCATTGATCCACCGTGATTCTCAGATCGATATGAATTTGATAAAACTCGTCCAATGTACATGATGTTTGCAGATGACATTGCGGGAATTTGAGAGGGATCATCTGATTGGAATCGCCTTCCGGCTTGAAAAACACGTTCACATAATATTGTTGCTGCAGAGAATGTAGTTCAAATAGAATGCTGGCTCCGAATTGGGGCTTGATGATATCATCGTGGCCTAGCGCTTGCAGTAGAATAGCAATGGTTGTGTCATGAGCTGAAATTTTAATTAGAAACAGTGAGAAAGAGTTGGTAAAGAGTACTCCTTATTAGGATTCCGTACCCGAAGGGTGTCAAGAGATTAAACATACAATATCTGTCCAATCAGATTTGTTAACAAACACAAGCGCAGTGCGTGATATCTTAGGACCGCCACTTGAAAATTCAAATTTCAAATCAAAACGGTGTCCCGATTTTTTTTTCTTACTTGAGAATTGGATCATTTTGTAATGGGTTTCAAAGTCCAATTCTTGTTCGCTGCCAGATATCGATTTTTTTCTTACCTGAGAAAAGCATCATTTTGTAATCGGGATTCAGAGTTCTATTCTTTTTCGCTGTCATACTATCTATTATTTGAGTCAGTAAAGGCCCTCCTGCCAATCGCCTTTGTGTTGGCGTTTCTGCTCGCACATAGAAACTCAACGCTGAAATATATTCTACATGATCCTTCGGATAGTTAGTCGTAGTGGCCCAAGCAGGCAGAGTGTTGAATTCACTTTCGGTGCATTGGAGATTGGTGTGGATCCGATTGAGAGCGACGATGTCTTGAACTGTTTGGCAAGTGTGTTTGCTAAGATATTCGTAGACGTATTCCATATTTTGAGCGAGAGTTTGATTGTATTTCTCCTTTCTGAAATGATAATAAGAAGCGTGTTTGCTAAGATATTCGTAGGTATGTTTTTTATATTATGAGCGAGAGTTTGATTGTATTTCTCCTTTCTGAAATGATAATAAGAAGTGATGTTTCGAACTGTTTGGCAAGTGTGTTTGCTAAGATATTCGTAGGTATGTTTTTTATATTATGAGCGAGAGTTTGATTGTATTTCTCCTTTCTGAAATGATAATAAGAAGTGCTGATGTTTCGAACTGTTTGGCAAGTGTGTTTGCTAAGATATTCGTAGGTATGTTTTTTATATTATGAGCGAGAGTTTGATTGTATTTCTCCTTTCTGAAATGATAATAAGAAGTGCTGATGTTTCGAACTGTTTGGCAAGTGTGTTTGCTAAGATATTCGTAGGTATGTTTTTTATATTATGAGCGAGAGTTTGATTGTATTTCTCCTTTCTGAAATGATAATAAGAAGTGCTGATGTTTCGAACTGTTTGGCAAGTGTGTTTGCTAAGATATTCGTAGGTATGTTTTTTATATTATGAGCGAGAGTTTGA
>CM022877.1:34167812-34189782 GCA_012654025.1 Pachypsylla venusta | reverse complement strand
TTGGTAAAAATCGGTTGAGTAGTTTCGGAGGAGTAGGGTAACAAAAGTTTGCAGTTTGTAGGGAGTATAAGGCTACGCTTCGCTCCGCCCAATTATGCAATGTTTTATACAGGAAAAATATATACAGTTAAAGGGGTTCCAGCCATACCAATCAGCTAATTCATTCTATGAATATCCATCAGACAATGCGTTCGAGAGTTTATTGTGATACAAAAAGACACAAATAAGTCCCGTCAACATTACTTTAGTAACTCAAACATAATAATATTACAGAGTTGCTTTTTATATTATTTTACACCATCAGTTCAGATGGACTCGGCTGGTCAGGATGTTATTTTCAAGTTATGCAATGTTTTATACAGGAAAAATATATACAGTTAAAGGGGTTCTAGCCATACCAATCAGCTAATTTATTCTATGAATATCCATCAGATAATGCGTTCGAGAGTTTATTGTGATACAAAAAGACACAAATAAGTCCCGTCAACATTACTTTAGTAACTCAAACATAATAATATTACAGAGTTGCTTTTTATATTAGTTTACACCATCAGTTCAGATGGACTCGGCTGGTCAGGATGTTATTCTCAAGTAACTTCTCACAATCTCAAATATAAACTATTTTTCAGTGTTGAAGGTAATTGGATTGTAAAACTGCTTCTATACTATGTCGCCCGGCATGCTCAGGCATAGGCCGCCCGGCAAAGCCGAACATGTGTAGGCGGCCGGGTTTGCCGAAAGCCGGTAGTGAGTGAGCTAAAAAAAATAACTTACCCTTTAGCATCAAATTCCCATATCCTTGAGGCCAAAATGTCGGTGAGCCGTAAGGATCACAGGGATACACTTCGGAAACTTCTGGCGCTCTATTTCCATGTCGGAACACAACTATTGACAGAATGGTGTCCGCTGTTGATTGGACAGCAGTTTCTATGTTATTACATTCAGGTATGTCGCAGTCACTTTTGATTTGGCCTAAGAGGAGAGCAACATAGAACAGGGTGAAAGTCAGAAAGGTGTGCATTGTTTGTAGTTGTTGTTTTCAGATTGTTCATTTATTTTTGTGTGTGTGTTTATATATTTATGTCTGAGGAGGAAAAGGAAAATGTTTGATGTAATAGAATGTTGCTTCTGAAGCTGATTCTTATTTAGCCACTCACGATTTTTGTGAGTGACTACATAGACCTTGTGAACATTGCGCTTACGTCAACCGGGTCTCACTCTGGGGCTTACGTCAATCCAGTCTCACTCCGGAGAAGATTTTTTTTTTTGGTAAAGAATTCCCCACAATTGGGAATGGAAATTTATAATCTATATCTGCCATTGTATGAATGGTTGGATGAGTAATCATGCAATACGGGCATAACTGTATCCTAAACTCTCTGGTGGGGTGAAAATAATAAACGTCAAGAATAGTACAAATTGATGGGTCTCTATCCGGGGAGAAGCAAATTGTCTCTTTTTTTTTAAAAAAAAAAAAGACAAAAAAAAAACGCTTATTTATTGGCCGTCATGGATCCATGTTGGACGGTTGTACATATGAAACAGAGGCATGGCTGTAAAAACGGTTCCTAACCTCTCTAATTGGATTAAAATTGGTTGAAAATATAAAAGGGAGCCAATTTACTCCTCCGCGGATTTAGATCCCAAAATGAAATATTTTACCCCAAACATAGAGAGGTTAGGAAAGTTTTTTCCTATCATGCCTCTGTGATAAATGTACGAGCGCTAAACATGGAATTGGGATTTCCCCCATGCGTTACAGGAAAAATATCAAATTTTGGGGTCCCCAGAGCCCAAATCTCGAGTTTCAGCCCTTGGTCCGTGTGTCTGTCTGTGAACAAGATATCTCAAGAACGGCAAGTGCTGGAGACTTGAAATTTGGTACGTATGTCAGTTTTATGCCATGAACGGCAGAATAAGCTTTTAGTGGAAATCGAATATACCGTGGACCTTTTTATGCCGCTTTTTAGCGGTTTTCGCATATCCTGCTTAAAATGAGAACGGTAATAGCTATAACTTTAAACTTGGTGCCTATTCATATCAATTTCATACAAGAAATTGAAAATTACAACACAGGTCGAGGTGTAATATACTCGTATTGTTGGCCGCTAATTAGTGGTTGAAGGCCGTTTTTTGACGGTTCTGTCTAAAACCAGAATGGAAAGAGCTATAACTTGAAATTTGGTGCCTATTCATATCAATTTCATACAAGAAATTGAAAAATACAACTTAGGTTGAAGTGTAATATATAAGGAAAGTCGTGTGATGTTCACACCAGATTTTTATAGATAAATAAAGTCGTATGATGTTCACACCAGATTTTTTTAAAGAAAATTGACGTTTGAACTATTCCTAAAGATCAAAAAGAAACTTTGGTGCGATTTTTTTTTTTTTTTTTTTTCGCGACAAATGAATCAAACTGTACTTGACAAAAAAATAAAATAGAAGGAACAAGCTAGACTGGCGATAGTAACTCGAGTACTGAAACTTCGTCCTAGTATTGGCTGAGTTTCTCTTATAATTTTTAAACAATTTAATTATTTATTTAAGAAAATATATATATTATCTATATTTAATGAGAGTGACTGGCGCGACGATAAGACAAACACAACTGACGAATCTGTTCTAAATGAAGGTGACGCCTGGCGATTCAGTCGAATTGATTTTCACATAATTATTGTTATTTCGTTGCCGCTATGATGTCACATTGCTTTTTCGCTTTTTTTAAAAAAGAAAAACAAAACCCATGGGGGGTTCATTATTTTATACTGAAAGTGAGTGACTAGTAATTATACAAAAATGCCCCTTCCCCCCTCAAAATTTGATATTTTACATCTCAAGGGTTTGTTCTCGACAAGGCCGTACCCGGGGGGGGGTCCGGGGTTCTAGACCTCCCCGAAATTTCAATCGTTTTCTTTGAATGAAAATACTCTACTTTGCACTTGACCTATAATATTAAACTAATAACAACATCAACAAAAACAACAACAACAACGACATCATCAACAACAACAGCATCAAAACACCAGCAGCAACAAAAACAACAACAACAACTACATCATCAGCAACATCAGCAGCAACAACATCAACAAAAACGACAACAGCAGCAGTAACAACAACAGCAAAAACAACATCACCTTCCATGATAATCATTTTCAGGTGTTAGTCCTGGCTTTGCTGTCAATCCTTCGCCCCCCCCCCNTTGGAGAGGCCGCCTTTCTTGGCCTGAAGACACAGTGAGAGTCGTTGAGAACGTTAACAACAACAAAAACAACATCACCTTCCATGATAATCATTTTCAGGAGTTAGTCCTGGCTTCGGACCCCCCCCCCCCCCCNCCCGAAAAAAAATATTGGGTACGGCCCTGGTTCTCGAGATTGAGTGGTTCGCAAATTCGATTACTACACCTTGTATTGAAAGGGTTCCGTACTAGGATATACTCACCGAGGAGAGAAGATGTGGCGTGATGACTCGACAGATGTAAGTAGTGAAACAGAGAGACCAGAATGAACATTTGTAGAAGTATGAAGAGAGCCAATTTAAGCATTGTTCTAGATGTCATACGTGAGTCTGGCCTAGATGTAATAATTATTATCAGTTGTCAAGGTGGAAACGTCATTCTTGCAAAGTGTGTTTAACATACCGTGTCGACTCATTAAAATAATTACTCACTCCAGTCTTCAGATGTCAAACCTGGAATAAATGTAGAGTTTTTTTTTTGTGGTAATGCCAAATTAAGGGCCTCATATACTAATTTCTTAACCCTAGGTTTGCCAACCTCTATTCAATTACGTGCATTGTGTGGGGGGGGGGGGGGAAAAAAAGNAAGTCGCTATTACTTTATTATAAACTAAAAAAATATAAACTAAATCAGTTATTATCTTACATAAAAATAAAATTAAATCCCAGGAATAAAACAATGTAAATGAAATAAAAAAAATCGCTAGACCCTAGGAAAACTATTCTGAACAGGAACTTTGTCCTTCCTGACATCCCACACAGACAAATGTCTTTTGAGAGTGTTTACCACACTGTATTGGTATCATTATATTGGTGCATGCATCAATGTGTCAATGTATTGCTACATCACTGTATCAATGTATTGACACATGCATCCATGTATTGACACATGCATCCATGTGTCAATGTATTGGTACATGCATCAGTGTGTCAATGTATTGCTACATCACTGTATCAATGTATTGACACATGCATCAATGTGTCAATGTATTGGTACATGCATCATTGCATCAGTGTGTCAATCTATTGCTACATCACTGTATCAATGTATTGACACATGCATCAATGTGTCAATGTATTGGTACATCAGTGTATCAATGTATTGACAAATGCATCAATGTGTCAATGTATTGGTACATCACTGTATCAATGTATTGACATATGCATCAATGTGTCAATGTATTGGTACATGCATCAATGTCTCAATGTATTGGTACACGCATCAATGTGTCAATGTATTGCTACATCATTGTATCAATGTATTGGTACATGCATCAATGTGTTAATGGATTGCTACATCACTGTATCAAAGTATTGGTACATGCATCAATGTGTTAATGTATTGCTACATCACTGTATCAATGTATTGGTACATGCATCAATGTGTCAATGTATTGCTACATCACTGTATCAATGTATTGCTACATGCATCAGTGTGTCAATGTATTGCTACATCACTGTATCAATGTATTTATTTCTTGATAGGAAGTGGGTCAATAGTGACCTCACTATGACTCCTCTGCTGAAACGGTGCTCTGCTACTTTGTCCCCTGCCAGTTGATGCACAGCTTACCTTTTAATGATTATTATTTTAATGCTTTTGTTTATTTCTTGATAGGAAGTGGGTCAATAGTGACCTCACTGTGACTCCTCTGATGGCACAGTCCGTGGTAATATTGGATTGGTCAGCTGACCGATTCAGTAGGATGGCTATGGAATAACAATACATTGATTATTTTATTTGACCAATTAACAACCGATTCATCGGAAAGCTCGAAAACTTGTCAGTCAATAGTATTATAGTCGATATGAATAACGGGATGATTATCAATACCAAAATAATTGAAAATATAAATACAAAAATGTTGAACGTCAAAAAATAAAAAGAACGGCCGTAATACCTAATACTAAATTATTAACACCATTATTTAATATATGAATGTCTATTGAGACTTGATACTTTATTTTATGAAGGAAAGATTTTTTTAAAGTTTAAATTTTCGTAATAGGATGATTTCCCTGAAGTGAAAAAGTCAATCGACGAAAATTTAAACTTTAAAAAAATCTTTCCTTCATAAAACAAAATATTTTTAACATCATTACATTTTCAAGAAGCAAGAAATTAAAATAAATAAAAAAAAACTTGACTTTATGTTCTACAATTTATCAAGAATCCGAAATACGCGTATCGAATAATCTATTAAAATTGTAGAACATAAAGTCAAGTGTTTTTATTCATTTTCATTTCTTGTATTTGATAGTTCTACCAACTGTCCTAAAGGATTTTACTCCATTATCAAGAAAAGGTTTTCTTTCTTTGATCATTACATTTCATTTGGGTGGCTCTGGTTGACAGACAACCACAGATAGGCATTTGGGTGACTCTGGTTGACAGACAACCACAGATCAGCATGTGGGTGGCTCTGGTTGACAGACAACCACAGATCGGCATTTGCTCAGGCTTCAGTGAAAACCCGCTCTGAAGGACACTTTGAATAATCGTATCAACATCAATAATGGGAACTGTAGACCTCACTTACCTCAAATGGCCATTATTTCGCACTGGATGGCTTAGTAACACCCAAAACCAATCCGCTAATTCTATGAATATAATGAACGTCAATATAAAATTTCATGAAAATCAGATAAAGGAGTATCCACACTACACAGTGAAAGTGTGAGTGGCAGTGATCTCACATTGATTTTAATAACACGCATTCGAGTGTGGTTATGGTACAAACGGAAGAAAAATCCTTTTGTCCGTTGGGTAATAATTTTGGAGTGATTTTTTTGGAACTGTGGCCATTTTTCCTATAGAACGTTATCAACAAGTACACGCCACCCAATGCTGATGATAGTGCTTAAATATATTCAGATTGTATTTATTTAATTTCAGGTGTCGCCGGGCAGGCTGAGCCAAATAGAAAGCAAATGTCTTCGCCTTTAGAAATTCAAAAGGAAGATAAATATGCAGCGTTAAAAGATTTGGACTCCATCATGAAACAGCAACATTTAGGCACTTCCCCCAGTAGTGCTCATCCTGACCATCAAACTCTAAATCATGGTCAGTCATTTTGGTTTTCACCTATTTTCATTTAAATTGACCACTAAAAATATAACCCCCACCTCTCAAATTTGGTATTTTATGTTTAAAGTTATATATTACTACATAGAAGTCAAATTTTTTCAGTGGCACTTTTAGGATAACCGATTTTAATTAAATTTGATATGTCGGTCCCATTTGTGGTTGTTGTAGCGGCCTTTCCCTTAAAATCGGCTGTTCTTCCCTTTTGTAGATTTGGTCCTTGGTCGGAAGAAACAGGTTGATTTGGGTTTACCGAAAAAGTCTTGATGGCTCTTGGTCGGAAAAAACAGTTTGATTTGGGGTTACCGAAAAAGTCTTGATGGCCCTGGGTCGGAAGTGTGATATGCGTTCTTTATCGTCCCCGTGTATAAAACCGGGCATTTTGAAGACACCCATTTGGGGTCTTTCTTTTTCCTTTACGTCTCTTTAACATCTAACGTTCATTCGAGACGGGGATTTTTATCCTCATTCGCTGGAACCTTACAAACCAACTATCCACATTAACCTCATCCAGCCTAGGTTGGGCCGGGAATATTCAGCATCACAAAGGCGCGAAGGTCACCCACCAAGTAGAACCTCGTTTTTTGATTAGAGTAGCCCTACGGGAAGTGGTGTATTCAACGTGCGACTGATGCTGGCTCACATTTGCTTTCTTAAGTGTGATTAAAATATTCGTTACTGATAAACATATATTTATAGATTGTGCAGGGTTCCGTTCTAAAATTGGTCAACGCAAGTGACGAAAGTGTCTCTTATTGAGAATGAAAGGAATTTTTACATCCTAACAAGGTACCTTAAAAAGGTAATATCAAATTTGGTGGGGGGAGAGGAGGAGGTCCAAAGGATTTTTATATTAGGGTACCCAGTAGGTTTTGTGGGTAGCTGCCAGAGGGTAATAGTGACAAATGGTAGAATTTCAAGGTAGATAGTGCCTATTCTGGTGATACTGAAATATTTCTGAACTTTTGTGTTTCCTTTCAGATGCATCCAAGAGCAATGGTTGGAATGGAGGAGTTTTTGGTTCCCCCATAGCGACCAATTCATTATTTCCTTCAGCCTCTAGCAATGGTTTTTCAAATGGATACGCATTTGGGTCTGGGTCTCCCAGCATGAACGGGTCCGCATTTAGTAGTCCCAACCCCAACGGCAACATATTTGGTAACTCCCACAATCCGAATGGGTCGTTCAACAGCAGTAATGGATTGAATTCAACCAATGGCTCGTCCGGTGTGTTTTCCAATTCAAATGGCTCGGTGTTTGGGTCGCCCTCAACCAATGGGTCTTTGTTTGGTTCACCAAATGGTCGTTCGACAGACTCTCCTCTTACCAATGGTTCGGATACAGGGAATCCCTTTGGCAACGCTAATCCATTTAGAACTTCAGGTAAGTAAGCGATTCATGTCATCAAAATTGTCCTCCATATAATTAAGGTGCACCCCACTGGGGTAAAAAAAAGTATAGATTTAGCCTACCTGGTAATGGAGTCCAAGTTTCTACGAATGAATTGTGGATTGGGGTCTTTTAAGTCAAGTCCTGTCTTTAGTCTTTTTCTGTAATTAATTTCGATTAAAGACTCCTATCTCTATATATAAAAGGCAATGTCCCGAGTGACTGATCAACGTAGAGCCGAAACTTTTAATGCAGGGACCTTCGTTGCATCATGTAAGTGTGCACTAAGAAAGGATTTTGCAAAATTTTAATTTTAAGAGGTAGAAATCGCGAAAAGTAACAATCCCCATAAAAAATACATAGGAGCGAGAGAGATAGCATGATACATCATTTAAAATATGCGCGGGCGAAGCCGCTATCGGGGGATGCTAGTTAACTATAATATTCGACACCTGGCTTTTAAAGTTCCCAGAGTTAAGTCTAACTACGTGAAAAAGTTACAGAGTTTTTTGTACCTTCTTTTTTAAATTCAATGGATACTGACTGATGTGCAAGGTATAGATAACTATTTAGATTTAAAAGAGAAAATCCGAGGAAACATAGACAACATCAAATTGAATTAGTTTAAAATTTGTAGAACTATTTATATTTCAGTATTTTTTTGTATTTATAATTTGTTCATAACCTCAAAGTTTACCCATTTTATATTTTTTATTTAAATTGTTATATTTTAGAAGTGTATTTTTTCACTATTGTAATTTTTCACTGGTAGATAAGTTCTTACTAGCTTTACACTGATTGATCTGACAATGAAAAAAATTATGTAATTTAATTTTTCTTAGAAGTCAATTAGACGTAGGAAAAATACTTTGTATAGTTTATATTATGTAAATGAATAAATTAAAAGAAGAAAAAAAAAAACAGTTGATGGAAAAAGGAATGCTCTCAGTGGGGTTGTACAATAACAAGCTTGTGATCTCGTGACACCTCCCTCTGACTTGACTAACTCTTGGCAAGATCGACAGTCCTTTATATTTGTCTTTGTTCATGGTGTGGTCACTCATTACTTGTAAACATGCATTTAATCTTTCACCATTTCTATGACACCTTATTGAACCTTATTGGTTTTGTAATGAGTGTTGAGAACTAGTGTAAGTTTATATTACATTTATTTGACTATACCTCGCCTCAAAAGATATAAAAAAATCTAACCTTAATAAATTCCAAGAGAAAAATCCTCCGCTAAATGTTTTTTTTCCAAAAAAAAATATTTGTGGATCCCTCCTTCTTACCTCTAAGTAGTCACGTGATCAATCAATAACCCATACTCAATGTAATATTTTTAATATGTAAATGTCTTTGGAGACTAAATTTTCTTTTTCGAAGGAGATAATTTTTAAATTTTAATTTTCGTCATACGACTTTTTCATTTGAGAGAATTCTCCCAAATGAAAAAGTCGTATGACGTAAATTAAAATTTAAAAACCATACTCAATGTAGTGTGGGTAGAGTAGATAAAAATATTTTCCCTGTTGAAGAGCTTCCTCTATAGATACCATGGCAATATTAATGTCGGCTCGTAGATAAAAGTGAAGTTATATTTTCAGATGCTTGGCCTAGTCAGAATGTGTCTAATGGTGTTGGCAACGGTGTTACAAATGGTTTTCCTATGAGTCAATCTTTAGATTTTTCTGCTGTGAAGAGTCAATCGCAGTGGCCCATGGTCAATCATCAGATTGCCAATCCTTTTAAGGTAAATATAGGTTTCGCAAGCTATGCTACTTGCAAATAAAAAGGTTGCAGTTGTGTGACCTGCACATACGGAGTGACTCATTTTTGGTACGACAGTCAAAATTTTAAGTACAACAGTCAAATATCTCGAATCCTGTCGGGGATAACAAAAAAATCTGACCAAAGTTTCATGATATCGAGGGAGTCATATACAGTGGTGTTCAATTCTTTAGGGTTTATTAGGCTCATTTCAATAGTGAATCTTCCCTAAAATTTCAAGGTACGTAGAATAAAAAAATCGAGCGTTGACCTATTTTCATGAAATTTGGTTTGTAGCTCCCATTTATGCAAAATGTAGTCCAAGATGTTCGAAGGGTCATTGATATAGATCGACTCCTTACGCATGTCTCTTTTTATCGTTTATTGCCACCTTTTAGATGCATTTACAAAAAAAAAAATGAACAATAAATGGATGGAATGTGCCACGACATTTGATTAAAATCGAATGTACCGTTGACAGGTTTGTCTCTTTTTATTGGTTTTTGCAAATCCGGTCTAGAAAGAGAACAGCAAGTTCCAGACTTGAACTTTAGTATGTATATCAGGTATCTCAATACATAGATTACGACAAATCTTCTCATGTATATATGAGAGAAATTGTTCACAAAGAGATACACACACATAAGGACCAATGGCTTAAGCCCAAGATTTTGGCTTCAATGGCTGAAACTCTAGATCTAGACTCTGGGAATCTAGTGTTTTCGCATTACAAAACGATATCAAAAATTTCAGACCAAAAACAATCCATATTCTTCTTTCTAGATAAGGAAAGTCGTATGATGTTCACACAAGATTTTTTTTTTTGTTTCAGATGAACACGGCAGCGCCTCAGACCACTGCTCCTCACCACTCCAGTAATCCGTTCCTCTGATTAAAACAATCAAAGTCTTGCCAGCACAAAAATACTTTAATTCTAAATTATTACTCGAATTATAAATCAAATGAGGGTCAACACTGAAACCAAAGCAAAGCTCTCCCTTCCCCCTAAACTCTCTTCTTGTCACCAGTCACCGAAATATTATCGTCAAAAATTAAAAAATCCCTTTAATATCATTAACATCATCTTAATAACTAACACGTCAGACGACCAGACAATCAAGGGATGATTTTTTTTAACCAGTCCAAAGCAGTCAGAAGGAATGCAAATCAATATACACACTCAAAAAGTAAACGCATCAAAACAAATACATTCTCAGTGTAGAAGTTGGTTTGTTCAATTGTTTTATTCTGAAACAATCTGATTTGCTCAGTTTTTTTGGCAGAAAAAAAAATCCTTATTATTGATCTCTAGGGTGTCCTCCTCAAATTTTGTTAGGAAATTCACAATTTAAGATCAAACTGCACACCGAATTTGATTTTGTTCTCTATGTAGACAGCTGATTATTAATTCAGCCTTTAGATGAACATTCAATCATTACACTTCCTGCTCTCACAAACATTCGTTTATAAAATACTACACATTAATGTTTTAGAAAAGAAAATATTTTTCAAACTGAGATATACCAATTTTAGTTATGATCCATGCATTACTTAACTTAAATCTTTGAATAACATGTTAATTATAAGTGTAAAAAATATTAACTTTAAATAAATTAAAACAAAACACATACCAAAAACACTATTTATAAATAGTGTTTCTTCATAAGTAATTATAAATAGTGTTTCTGGTAAGTGTTTTGTTGTAATTTATTTCAAGTTAATAACTTAACTTACAATATCAGGAAAACAATGATTTTCCCTATCTTCGATGGCAGTGTCTACTCGTACATCCCACGACAACTTGTAGTTTAGCAAGTCCAACCAAATCACTTACAGCAACATAATAAATAAGTTGGATACTATGTCAAGATGTTAAAAAATTACTTTATCGTCACTTGACTAAAAATTATAAAAAATATTACATAGAGCTAACAGTTATGTCCCCTCCTGAGAACATGGTCAGAGTTAGTGTCTGACGATGTTCGCAGGAGAGGACGAAACTAGTTAGCTTTATGTATTTTTTTTTTTTATAATTTTTAGTCAAGTGGCGATAAAGTAATAATTTTTAACCTGTAATATACTAAATGTAGTAGACTTCCCTTTTCTTTGTAGTTTTTGAGTACACGTCACTATCTAGTACGAACTTTGGTCAGAATGGCTCTGGTTGGGAGTAACTCTACTAAGTCATGAATATTTTAGAGGGAAGGTTTGGTACAGTTTTGGGTTCATGTGTTGATCATTCATTTGATTTATAATTCGAGCATAAATGAAAAGTATTTGTTATATTAATCATATACAGGATTGAATCTCACAATTTGAAATACACCCCAGAAGAGGAAGCATCAGATGACTTTGTTGTTTTTCACAAATGTAACAAGTGTCCCTTAGACAATGTAAGGAATCGGGATGTTAGTTGAGGTTCTCACCAGAGCAAATCGAGAAAAATATCGACAGATATTTTATAACACGTGATTTTTATATCGTGCAACATGAACTTTCTAGCTTTCAAACTATAAGACATGTACTTGAGTAGTGCACAACTGCACACCAGGGTGGTAGCAATTTTTATCCGATAAAAAACGCTAGTGATATTGCATGCTATTTGCTTACGTAAAAATATGAACACTAGTATCCAGCTTTCTCCTTATGCTTTAATAAGCTATTGCATAAATATCTTCTTCCTGACAAGAGCTCATTCTTTTAATTTACTGAGGTACTTTGTGCGATACTATTATTTTGTAAAAAAAATATTTTGTCATTATTTTTGTATTATGAGAGGAAACAGCAGATAAAAGGATGACACAGTGTGAATCAGTGTATTGCATGCGATAAAAGTCACTTGTGATAAGTATCTGCCAATATTTATCGCGTTGCTCTAGTGTGTACTCCGCTTTACTGAGGGGTGAGAAAATGAAGTTATTAGACCTCTCATTTTTGAGGAGCAAGCCCACTTCTCTGTGTCCTACATAGATATAAATGTACCTAACTAGACCTCTTACATTTGAGAAGCAAGCACCCTTCTCTGTGGCCCAGATAGATGTAAATGTACCTACCTGGACCTCTTACTTTTGAGAAGCAAGCCCTCTTCTCTGTGGCCCAGATAGATGTAAATGAATGAATGAATATATTTTTATTGCACATTACAAACATAATTATTCAATGGTACAACGTCAAAATCTTAAATGTACAATTTAAACTAAAACAAATCATTTAAATATTACCTAGGTTTATACGAAACAGATCACACCAATAATAAAACCAATTGACACTCTTTTTCAACCAAAACCAATAAATGTACCTACCTAGACCTCTTACTTTTGAGAAGCAAGCCCTCTTCTCTGTGGCCCAGATAGATGTAAATGTACCTACCTAGACCTCTTACTTTTGACAAGCAAACAAGCCCCCTTCTCTGTGGCCCAGATAGATGTAAATGTACCTACCTAGACCTCTTACTTTTGAGAAGCAAGCCCCCTTCTCTGTGGCCCAGAGAACACCAATAATAAAACCAATTGACACTCTTTTTCAACCAAAACCAATAAATGTACCTACCGAGACCTCTTACTTTTGAGAAGCAAGCCCTCTTCTCTGTGGCCCAGATAGATGTAAATGAATGAATGAATATATTTTTATTGCACATTACAAACATAATTGTTCAATGGTACAACGTCAAAATCTTAAATGTACAATTAAAACTAAAACAAATCATTTAAATATTACCTAGGTTTATACGAAATAGATCACACCAATAATAAAACCAATTGACACTCTTTTTCAACCAAAACCAATAAATGTATCTACCAAGACCTCTTACTTTTGAGAAGCAAGCTCTCTTCTCTGTGGCCCAGATAGATGTAAATGTACCTACCTAGACCTCTTACTTTTGAGAAGCAAGCCCTCTTCTCCGTAGCCCAGATAGATGTAAATGTACCTACCTAGACCTCTTACTTTTGAGAAGCAAGCCCTCTTCTCCGTAGCCCAGATATATGTAAATGTACCTACCTAGACCTCTTACTTTAAAGAAGCAAGTCCCCTTCTCTGTGGCCAGATAGATGTAAATGTACCTACCTAGACCTCTTACTTTAAAGAAGCAAGTCCCCTTCTCTGTGGCCAGATAGATGTAAATGTACCTACCTAGACTTCTTACTTTTGAGAAGCAAGCCCCCTTCTCTGTGTCCCATATAGACGTAAATATACCTACCTAGACCTCTTACTTTTGAGAAGCGGGCACCCTTCTCTGTGGCCCAGATTAATGTAAATCAACTTGTAAAATTCCATCTAATTATAATGTATTTAAAAAGAAATTTGTTAAAAATAATAATGCATAATATATTTCAAAGGGAAAGGACCAATTTAGAATTCATTATTGAGGCAATTTTCGGTTCATACGTAAAATCTTCGTTTTTTAAGACTATGCCATAAGTGGTTGATGGAAAATTGGTAGAAAACTTACTTCTACTTTAACCACCCTAGAGTCTACATGGGTCACTAGAGTCTATATACTTGAAGTGTTATTGAAAGATTATCTTCATAATCGATTCTAACCCGATATTGTCTTTTGTTAATATTTTTATAGAAGAATCGTAAGATAATAAATAAATTAAATAATTAGACAATATCGATTCGGATTAATTATCAAGGTGGCAAGCTTTCGATAGTACTCAGACTATCATCGTCAGGCCGATGTTGACTCTACGGTTATTGTCAACATCGGCCTGTGATAGTCTGAGTACTATCGAAAGCTTGCCACCTTGATAATTAATCCGAATCGATATTGTCTAATTATTTAATTTATTTATTATCTTACGATTCTTCTATAAAAATATTTATTTAATTATGGCTGACGACCATATTTTATCCTTTGTTAATATTTTTATTTTTCATTATTTTATTAAACTTCTTACCTCAATGGCGTTGATTTTATTTTATTATTATTTTTATGTTTTCTACAGCTGGTACTTCTTAATTGTCCCACTCGCATTTCAAATAGATTTGGTTATTAGAATCGAGAATAAAATTGATTTCTTTGTGATATCATCTTTTATGGTGTAAAATTTTGTTTCCCCAATCAATATCATTTAATATGTCATTTAACAACTTTCACAAGGGACATACTTTGGTCATACTTGAGATTGTTAGATTTTACTTCTTAAGGCGATGATTATTAACCACTCGCGCGGGTATTTATTTGTAGAGTATTGCATTGAAATTGTAAAACACTCACGCTATTAAATATATTTTAAACTACTTACTTCCTTTAAATCGCGCGATTTTGTTTCCATAACCATCGCCTTATAAATAGCTGAGTCTACCTAAACTGTTTATCACAGTGTAACAAGAATTTTCACCTTCCAAAGTTAAAATTCTTGATTTTTTCTACTCTCAAGATTTTATTTCAAAGAATGGTCTTCATTCCGAATCAAAATTAGAATTTACGGCAAAAATTATAATCAACCTTTCAGAAATCAACCAAAAACAATTAATTTCGCTTGAGAATAAGGCATGGCCGTAAATACGTTCACTAACATTTTTCCCAACCAGATAGCTTAGAAAACTCTATTACGGTCGGGAGAAATGAGGTTAGGAAAGGTATTTACAGCCATACCTCGCTTTTTATCTTCCCATATCGACAGCCTAACTTGAAACAGTCGTATCTTTATTTTTTATCTTACCAATACAACTGAGTCTTTTGTCACATTACGTGGTTGTGAACCAATTAAAAAAATTGAGGGGGGGATTTTTTTTTTTTTTTTATTATTTTTTTTTTTGACGATTTCAAAGGTTCATTATTGAAAATAATAAAACAAAAATCATTACAACAAAAACTAGAGAGGAGAAAAGATTTCCTTGTTTGGCCCCATTTGACCTGATTCGTTTTTAGCTTTCCTCTAAAATTTACAAAAACCAATTTACGACATTATCGAGTTAAGTCGTCGATGTAGGAATTCTAGGAATATATATGAAGTAATGCAACGATGTACTACGTTTTTAAGACTTTTTATTTTCTGCTCGAAGTCATATTCGGTCCCTATCCAAATTTCTTTTTTTCATTTTACTCTTTTGTCATTATTTGTCCCCCTTGTTTGATTTTTTTCTAATTTCTCTTTCTTGCTTTTTCTTTTTCTCTCTCTTGTGAACAAAATTTTTATTTTTATTAAAAAGGAATGAAAGTATTTCTGTATTTTTTATATTATACACATCGTGTTCTTTATTATTTTTGTTTCTTTATTGTACGGACGGAAAAATTAACTAGCGTTAAGATTTTCGAACTTTGACTGCATCGTAGTCAGTATTTTTGAAGTTATACTTCTTTAAGCGCGTTATGAAAAAATGATGAGAGTAAAATTTTATTTTTCTGTAACGCGGGTTTTCACCCACGACTGTGACGCGAGACTTTTTTTTTCAACGGGAGATTTTTTAAACTATGAAGTGACCAGGTATGATACTCCGCCGTCCCAAATTCGTCAAGCATCACGTCATACGAGCCGGTCAAATCTATTTACATGTCTGTAGGTATAATTCAACATAGAATACGAACTTCTCACTCATATTTATTTTTTCTTTCTAGTGTTGAGAAGAGTAAAATACGGAATTTAGAATCTTTAGAAACAATCTAAACATAGAAAATGCAGTACACATGACGTCAGACTTTTCTCTTAAAAAATAAACCTCGTCTTCTTATTATCATGAATTTTAATTTCCCTGTTATGTGTTATGGACATGCCTCACTTGTTCGAAGATTTTGTGAGCGTTTTTGGAAACCTTAATTACTGCCCCCAGTCGAACCTGTCTCCTTCCTCACCAGGCTCATTGCATCCTGTACCAGCCAACAACACGTGGTTATCCCAAACGGTCTTCCATTTCAATATGTGAATGATGTCAGGATGAGAATGAATTAATGAATGCCACACAGGGGCGTACACAGGATTTTTTTTCGGGGTGCGGGGGGGGGGGCAAAATGTATACCATAACAGCATCGAGGCGTTGAACACATCTAATTTCACAAAGAGATAATGTAAACAATGTGTAAATATAGGGCTTTACAAAGACACTTTTCAAAGCAGGACCGCCTGGTGGTTGTTAGGCGCCAGAGGTGAGATTTCGAAATGCGCCCCCCCCCAACGATAATCAAATGTTTCTAGATATAAAAGGCGTAGCAAAGCCCTATAAGACCGACATCTGGGGCGGTCCGCCCCACAGTTTCTGGGCCTCTGTCTATTAGGTGATGTACTCTATCGCGCCCAAGGTTTTTTTTTAACTCTTTCAGTATTTGTCTTCTTTAAGAGAATTGGATTTCTTCTGTTTTTCCACATCACCCAGGAGGTAACAGAACGAATGCATTTTTTTATAGAGGAAATCGCCAAGAGCTCTGAAAAAACTTCTGTTAGTTTATGGGATCCTGTCTTACTTGGGAATATATTAAACTTCAACCTAAGTTATATTTTTCAATTTCTTGTATGAAATTGTTATGAATAGGCAACAAGTTTAAAGTTCTAGCTATTACCGTTCTCATTTTAAAAAGCGGCATAAAACCGCCAACGTTATATTCGATTACCACCAAGCTTATTTTACCGTTCGCGACATAAAACTGACTTACATTCCAAATTTCAAGTCTCTAGCACTTGCTGTTCTTGAGATATCTTGTCCACAGACAGACACATACACGGACCAATGCCTGAAACTCGAGATTCGGGCTCTGGGGACCCCAAAACGTGTTTTGGCATTGAAAACTCGACATCCAAAATTTCAGCTCAGTACAATACTTTCCTTTTTATAGGAGAAGGAAGGTAAATTTTTTTTTAAATATGTAGAAAAAAGTTAAATCGCCCTAACTTTGCTCTTTGTTATGTAAGTATCCCAAAAAGTATTTTCTGGGTGACATTGAAAAAGAAGCACCGGGTTAGATGATATACACTCGCCGCACTCGCGAATCACATTTGATGGCTTATCCTGAAAAAAAAATCGGGGGGGGGGCTATAGCCGGCCAGTTCCCCCCTTGTGTACGTCCCTGATGCCACATTATGTGAATGGAATGAGTTTTGAAGAATTAATGAGTTGTTGGGGAAATCGATATTATAATGATCATTATATGAAAAAGGAAGCACATTTGTGTAGTCAGGGCCGGATTAACCATCCCCGGGGCCCGTAGCATTTCACAGAGCGGGGCCCCTTCCAATCCCACCCCACCAGCGCCGTCTAAGTAGTCTACTTTTTGGAGCCAGTACAAACATTGATTATCTTTTGGCCTTTTGATCTAGTACCTACAGCTGGTAGAGAAAAGTGAAATTAAATTTTGAGTATACCAACATCGATAAAACATGGTTACCGCTCATGCTAAAAAAAAAATTGCAATACTCGTTTCTCTATTGAGGTGGTAGGTACCTACTTGTACTTTCCTAAATTAGATTTTACTACATACTTTGAATAGTTGGGGGCCCCGTCAAAATGATATGTTTTTTCAATTGTCAACACAGAAATGTCAAATATCTAGTGTAAGTTGTCAAAGCGCGGGGCCCGTAGCACGTGCTACAAGTGCTACTATTGCTAATTCGGCCCTGCGTGTAGTGCCAGGACAGACTGCTATCATAATATATAGCTGACAATGGAGCAGGGGGGTAGGGTGGGTTTAGTTGTTAAGCAATCGGTGGGGTTTCAACTCCACCGCTTAATAAGAGATTGAGATCAACATAACCTCCACAAATATCTTCCGGACGAGAAGTGTATCTTTTGAAGATTCCCATCCTCATCTCCCCCGGTTGTCAACAAATTCAGTTAGGTATCAATAAAAAAAAAAGAAGTATGTGAATAATTTTAGTACTAATCGTGACGGAGTTTGCTTGACTTTATTTTTGAACGGTAAGTGGAGTATTTTCGGTTCTAAATCTGGGGAGGAGTATATGGCGTCCTTTGAATTTTAACCCAATTAGCGAGGTTAGGAAACGTTTTTACGGCCATGCCCCTATTGCGTATGTGCAACCGTCTAAAATGGACCCATGACGGACAATAAAAAAGCGAGTTTAAAAAAAAAATTGAAATGGATGCCATTTACTCCTCCCTGGTTCCAAACCCGTGTATTTTCAATGTGGTTAGATTATTGGCTATCGTCACTATCGTGGTGTTTGCGCTGCTATTCTGTTCGCGAGGCAGGCGTGTAAAGAAGGGTTGTTCCAGAAAAAAACTGCTTCTGAATTCATAATGTGAAAGTATGATTAATGCTAGATAATTCTTAACATAATCAGTAGTTTGGGTACTGGGTACCGGCCCGGTGTGAACCGTAAACTGAGTGAGCAATGTGAGCAGGTAATTTCAAATTTTAGCGCCTTTTTTTTAAAAAAAAATCGACCATTGCAAAGTGCTGCACTCTGTGAAACAAACACATAATCAGTGATGTCCATCTTATGAAATGAAAACTTTTCGTGTTTCGTAAAAAAAATAAAAATCATTCGGAAAAATTGTTAAGGACAAAATTAATTGTTGAATTTTCTTTTTAGAAATTTAATTTGAAATCACTTTAAAACCAAAAGGTCTGATATCAATCTCAATAAAGTTTAATTTCAGATTTCAGTGTTTTTCTTTCGGTTTAACTTTTTTGCATGTTGGTAATCAACGCTTGTATGATGCGGAATCCGATTTTTCGTTTCCTATTTTTCAATGATTTAATAGTTTTCCATGGTTCAAATTTAGTGAAATAGAATTCGAATTGTACATTTTATTCCAAATGAACTTAATAACCATTTTTAAATACATTTTTATTATTATTTTTCATTAAAAAATGATTTATAATTTACCTCGGATTAATGCTTAATTTCTATTGGTCAACAGAGAGAAACATTTTTTTTACACGACAATGTAAGATAAATTGTGATTGGTTGTTTTCTAATGACAAAAACATGTAAGTATAGGATAGATGTATTATTTCATCCAATTAAATTACGTGTTGCATTTGAGAAGATAGACGAAATAAAAAAAAAATAATAACAAATGTCTGTATGTGTGTTTAGTATACGTACGGTAAATATGTGGGTAGCAAAATAATTTTTGATAAATATTTTTTTTTAAAAAAAAAGTTTACAAATAAAATAGAATATTAATTTTTAATTTTAAAAGTGAATGGTTTTCTTTCTATAATTCTTGTTTTAATTCTAAATAATGTGATTCAAGTTATGTTTAAGTGTAAGTTTCTTTTGTTTCTTGAAGACACCGCACCTCATCTCATGTAATTTTTGAGAATTTTTTTTTTTACAAATATTATTTTAATCTTTCAATTGTATTGTATCGAACGTATTGGATAGACCCAAGCCGAAAAGAGGACATTTCATTTCTTGAAATGGCGTTTTGCAAAGTTCATTGTTCGTTTACCTAGGTTATTATTTCAATTTATATATTATTCTTAAATTATTTTATGTTTTTATTTTAATTTTTATTCATTTTAATTCTGTTCTATCTAATATTTATAAGGACATTCATTTGTTTTGTGATATTTTTTTTTGTCTTGTCTAATGAGTGACACAGTGGGATACGGATAAATAATGTTTATGTGAATGATAATTATTATTGGTCAATGCGAAATGATTTTTCTACATTTTTTAATAATGTGTTTTAATTAAAATGTGTTTCTTACATTTTTAATTAGTTTTAAATTTCATTTTGTTTGATTTACATTTCAAAATGACATTACGAGGTAAATTTTGACTTGAGATGAAAGTTGTGTATGGATCTAATTACAATGATTAGGCTCAATCTTCAATGCAGGTCAGCTAGTATTTATTATTCAATCTCTAGTTCTAGATAGATGAAAAACGTAATTTCATTATTCTCATTTCATCTGTTGTTTTAGTTTAAGAAGTGATTGTGTTGAAATATCTGAAACCTTCATGTTACGTTTTTTCTATTTTTTAAAGTTAGAATTTGAAACTATTCACTTTTGATTACAAATACTAGACCTTGTAAGAGGAATTCAATAATAAAAATTGTATCAGTATCACTTTTATCAACGATAGTTTACTTTTCCAGACTTTGGCTTACATCTAGGGTTCTAGGGGCATAGATTGACACATGAATTTTGAATTAAGAAATGGTGAAAATTTACTTTAGCGTCCCCTGTTGAATGTGAAACACTGTTACTTACTTCTGAATTAATAAATAGGTTTTATTGAATTTTTATGCATAGGATTTGTTGAGACTGGTCTTTTTGTAGCTGCGTTACACCACTCTCTGTAATACACCACTCTCTAAAATCAAATTCACAGTAGTGTTTTGGTAATTACATCGTAGAACGGACGCCGATGTAAATTTTCTCTGTAATTTTGTCTTAAACTCGCTGTCATTAATTAGACTTTTTGGTCGATCCTATCATAGCGAGTTATGTGGTTTTGTCAGAGTTAAGTTAAAATCATGGATTGACTTTAAATTTAATTTAAATCAAAGTTGATTCTGGTACATAAGACCAGTTGGTGATCTCAACCACATCATCTAAAGTCTGAAATAGTTCAGGATAATTTCATTTAAATATTACAGGCTAGATTTTGTTCAGGTAATGCTTAATTTCGTCGCAGCAATCCCCCCCCCTCCAAAAAAGAAAACGGTGTCGCGATCATGTAGTAATTGTTTGCTCTATTTATCTAGTAATGTTTTTGAAATAACTTTGGAACCCAGGAGAAGTTGAAATTTAAAATTAAGAGAAGGTAGCAGGGTTTCTTCTGTGATATAACCGATATTTTCTTTCATTCTTGCAACCCAGCTACGTTTTTGGTATGACTTACTAATTTGAAAATAGATCATAATTGAAATTGTGAGAAGTTATTTGAAGGTAACGTTCTCACAGTCTAAGTCCACTTGAGCTGATGATTTAAAATAAAACAACACAGAAAACAATTCTTTGTTATCATTATGTTTTGTAACTCATTTTCTTGTATTACTGGCGTAATTCTATACTTCAGTGATAATCATATTTCTGGGGGCCCATGTCAATTATTTATTAAACTCCAATAATAAATGTTTGATGACAATTATTAAGTTTTATCAGTGAAGAACTAATTAAGACATGCAGACTCGTATCATCTGGCTACCATCGCAAAAGATGATGTGACCTAGTGATGATGATAGAAGTTATAAATTAAAAAAATTGTTCTAATATGTTTCCCTCCGTCAAATCATGTTACCACAGATTCAGATCGCTACGCAATTGATTTTTTTTTTTTATTTTCTTTGGCTTTCAGTTTAAACTATGCTTTATATTACAGTCCTGCTGAATGAATACGTGCCTGCTGAATGACTTCTGGAAGGGGTGAGGGTGTACAGCTTTATGTTGTATTACAGGTTCATAAGCGTATAGCTTTTCCCCTTTCAGGAGTGAAACGATCCTCGAACCTGTTTTTTTATATATATATCTAAACTAAAAATGTTCTTTCTTGTTTTACTATACTGACAATGTGTTTTGGAAGAGTAATAAAAATACTGGAGTGTGTGTGCGGGGGGGGAGGGGGGGGG
>CM022877.1:34116618-34167801 GCA_012654025.1 Pachypsylla venusta | reverse complement strand
GGGGGGGGGGGGGTAGAAGTCATGGTTGAAAATAATGAAATGTTTCTTCGAGCGTGGACGAAACCCTAGTGTTTATTAAAAAAATCGAGGGGGATGGGGTAAAGATCATGGTTTCCTAATCTTCATTTGGTTTCCTAATCTTCATTATTGAGAATCATGAAATGTTTCCCCAAGGCTATTTTAAAACCTATTAAAAAATTCTCGAGGGGGGGGGGGGCAAAAACTTCAATTCCTCCTACTAAATAAAAAAAGAAAAAGATCGAATGTTGAGCTGAGAACATGTGTAGTATCTTCTCTGTAGTAGTAAATGTTATAATTTGCCTTCTTCATACAACTTCATGCAATCAGAGTTCGATTTTATCACAGGACCCTGGTTGCATGAAGTTAATTGGCGAAATCAGAGTATGAAATGAATACTCATAAGGAACAGTCAAACTGTTTCTAAAACCTTTTAACCCAGAGACAGTATGTTTAAACTTACTCAAATTTCTTTGAGTGTAAAATGAATTTGGTGTTGGTAAAATGTTTACGGAGGTGACGTTCCACAAGTTATCTATACTTAAGGTATCACACTATTTGTTATGATGCCATATTTGTCATGATGTCAAATTTTGTGATTTTTTGACTCCGAAGAGTACCAAACAGTGTGATCGACCAATACATTTGATCAAATTCGCTATTTGATTGTATTTGATCAAACACAAAAGTGACCAAAATTTGTCAGTCGGATAGTATTTAAACGCGCATGACAAACACGTTTGTCATTGTTTGATCGTCTTTGAAAGCTATTTCATTAATCTTACCTTTAAAAATATTTCTGAGACGTCTGTTTTTTCCCAAGTTCTCAATCATCGAAAATACACAAGTGAAGACAAAACAAAATTAACTTTCGTTCAGAAATCGTATTGGAAAAAGAAAAGAAGATCAAAATTATATTTATTTCAGATAAATGTCTGGTTGCTATGGTACAAATAATGTGTTATTTGAAAGAAAATAATTTTAGTTGAAAGTCTCATCAAATAGGGACACAAATTCAATAAATATACATCAAATGAATTGTGCCAAAATATTGGAATCATGACAATGAGTGTGATACGACCTTTACTGACAACTGACTGACTGAGTCACTCAAATAACGTAGCTCCATTTTGGCTAAACCGAAAACTTGACTTTTCGATTCCCCTTACTATGTAACTTACTTAATTTACTTTCCGTTAGGGATGGGCTAGTCATCCACGATCGACTCACGACTCGACTAACTCCCGAGTCGAATCATCTTTTTGAAATGAGTCGACTCTTCTAAGAGTCGATTACGACTCGACTTACGACTCTTAGAAGAGTCCCGTGTGTTTGTTGTTTACTGAAGGAAAATCTTCTTTTATTCTGGTAACGATTGATTGTGATGTCTTTTTAATGTATTCGCCGAAGTTGGGGACGTTTATTTATTTGGTAGATGCTCCTTTTGTCAATTGGTTTTAGTATGTATCTCTGATCAAATAAGGCGTTGTTGATAATAATTGTCACTCGATGCGAGTCGAGATCGAGAGTCGATTCATTGAGTCGACTCATATTTGTGAGTCGAGCATTGTCGACTCGCCTAAGTGAGTCGAAAATCTCATCCCTACACAATATGGGAATCTTTAGGGGTACACTATATGGGGAGAAAGGGGAAACAGCCTCTCATGTGATCTTTGATTGCAATGCCCCACTCAATTGAAGAGTGAGTATAACTATTCAATTAATTGTGTTTTTTTCCAAGTTATGTTCGAAAACTCGAAAAGTACCCCTTTTTCGTACACATTTACACCCAGCACACCTTTAGCTCATCTTAGCATATGAATATTGGGCCACATGTGAAGTGATTAAAACCATTGCCCGGATTTTTTCCTTATTTTGGTTCGACTTAATTCTCTTGGCTTAATAGGAAAAATTACATATTCAACAACAGAACGCTAAAACAGACCAATATCACAAACAGTAATAGATTTCCACCGATGTCATAAGCAAAATCCAAAACAGCGTCCTCCTGTCCCCTGCTCATATACCAATGAAGTTCTTGGACCAAAAATGACCCCCCCCCTCAAGTAGTATAAGCTCCCAAAGAGGAAAAATTACTTTGACAATAGAACGCTAAAACAGACCAATATCAAACACAGTAATAGATTTCCACCGATGTCATAAGCAAACTCCAACACAGCGTCCTCCTGTCCCCTGCTCATATGCCAATGAAGTTCTTGGACCAAAAATGACCCCCCCCCTCAAGTAGTATAAGCTCCCAAAGAGGAAAAATTACTTTGACAATAGAACACTAAAACAGACCAATATCAAACACAGTAATAGATTTCCACCGATGTCATAAGCAAACTCCAACACAGCGTCCTCCTGTCCCCTGCTCATATGCCAATGAAGTTCTTGGACCAAAAATGACCCCCCCCCTCAAGTAGTATAAGCTCCCAAAGAGGAAAAATTACTTTGACAATAGAACGCTAAAACAGACCAATATCAAACACAGTAATAGATTTCCACCGATGTCATAAGCAAACTCCAACACAGCGTCCTCCTGTCCCCTGCTCATATGCCAATGAAGTTCTTGGACCAAAAATGACCCCCCCCCCCANGACCCCCCCCCCCTCAAGTAGTATAAGCTCCCAAAGAGGAAAAATTACTTTGACAATAGAACGCTAAAACAGACCAATATCAAACACAGTAATAGATTTCCACCGATGTCATAAGCAAACTCCAACACATCGTCCTACTGCCCTCTGTTCATATAACAAGGAACTTTTTGGACCAAAAATGACCCCCCCCCCTCAAGTAGTATTAGTTCCCTAATGGGAAAAAACCAATAATCTAAGTTATGAAAATCTTTTACCATTATATGTAAGACTTCGATTTATTATTTCAAGATGAATATTTAAAATCGACAACGAAAAAGATACGCCCACCCCCGAAATTTGATAGTTCACGTTCAAGGTACGTGAATCTAAAAATCGATTTAAAAAAAAAACGAAACATGCCCTTAGTCTTGTTATAGTGTCCATTTCAGACACTATCAGACCACAAATAAGTACCCTACATACTTCGGTCAACGTAATTCCTAAATTTCATCAGAATCGATTAACGCTAAGTGGCAAAAGTGCGAACGGATTATTTTTATTCGATTTTTGGATTCAATGTACTTTGTTGAAACGTAAAATATCAAATTTCCATACAGAACAGAACCGAGATCATCGCTATTCTAAAGAATTTAACAGTAAACCTTCTTGACACAACGACTCGTATCTCGTTAGTATTCTGTTTTAATTGCTGCAATAAAATTATGAATGTAATAGTCTGCACGTTGCAGGACTGGACCACTTCCCCCTCTACCCTCATCTGTGTCCCAATAATGGGCCAAAATATCTCGGGAACCGTGTTAGAGATAGGAAGAAAACGTTCGATACAAACTCGGGAACCATGTTAGAGATAGGAAGAAAACGTTCGATACAAACCCCTCATCTCGGGAACCGTGTTAGAGATAGGAAGAAAACGTTCGATACAAACCTCTCTTATTTTTAGGGGGAAATATAATGGTGACATTGAAAATTTTCTCCAAGGTCGGTTTCAAGGTTATTTTAAGGTCAACATTTTTTTTAAAAATAGAACCCTATATTTTTTATTGTGGTTTGGAATTTTGTATTAAAATGGTTTGGTGGTGCAGTGGTAAGACGCTCTTGACTGGTAAACAGTAGAGCGTGAGTTCAAACCCAGTCACAACCCATGGAATTTTATCCTCATAAATTTGAGATATTTACCACATAATTATAGCACCCGAAAAAGTGCCGGTGTCAAAGGGACTCTTCAGTCCTATTCGGGCAGTATAAATAAGGAACGAGAATGAAAAAAGAAAAAATGTAAATGTATTTATATTTGTGTTAACAGATAGTATTGTATTGTCAGAACCTAGATTTGTGGGTATCACAGCAATACAAGGGCCACTACACTAATCCATCACTGCACTACATATTTTTTGCTCTTGTAATGCCGCCACTGGTCGCTACTCACATTAAAGGAGCTACTCAGTTGTCCTCACGAGGTTGAGTGCACCCCTCACGAGGCTGAGTGCACATGAAAAAAGAAATATTTTTTGCTTAAATATTTTTTCGATTCTACTTCTAGTTTTCGAGATAATTCTGTCCCTGACTTGCTCTTGGTAAGACGTATCTAACATATGCAACATTACGGCACGCTTATTTTGCAAATATGTGTGCATAAATCTTTGATGTTTCACAAAAATTACCACATTTATGACCAAGTATTTTTAAGAGTGGGCGTGCCGATATTTCTGACTTGCTCTTGGTAAGACACATCTAACATGTGCAGCATTACGGCACGCTTATTTTGCAAATATGTGTGCATAAATCTTTGATGTTTCACAAAAATTACCACACTTATGCCCAAATATTTTTAAGTGGGCGTGCCGATATTTCTGACTTGCTCTTGGTAAGACACATCTAACATGTGCAGCATTACGGCACGCTTATTTTGCAAATATGTGTGCATAAGTCTTTGATGTTTCACAAAAATTACCACATTTATGACCAAATCTTTTTTCAAGTGGGCGTGTCGATATTTCTCCATATTTAAGATATCTTTTATTCAGAGCACGTCAAGGCGATCAAGGTAAAAATTATCTGGAAAACTGTAAGTCAAAACAAAAAATTTAGCAAAAAACTGAGTACAAAGTTCAATACCACAATCTAAAATATAGGGTTCCATTAAAAAAAAAAAGTTGACATTAAAATAACCTTGAAAGGTACACCTTGGGTAAATTTTCAAAGTCTCCATTAAATTTCCCCTAAAAAAATAAGGAGCGTTTTCTTTCGAGATATTTGACCATGTCCTTTAAAATGACTCACCCTGCATAGGGTTCTGATCAACAGAATTGACAGTGGAACTATACAATACAGTGTCCTTTCCACTTGTACTAGATGTTCCATTAACTCTGGCCTTTTAAACTGTATAAACAGCGTGTCCCAAAAGTCTCTGACCACCTGAATATCTCTTGAACGGCTTTATGTGGAGTTTTGAAATTTTGCATGGCATTATATCCCAAATTAAACCACCTGATGGTGTTACCAATTTTTCAGGGGCGTGTCCCCTGTGGCACAACAGGGGGTCCAACTTTTGTTTTTTAAATACAACCCCCATCTTGTGATACATTTTCAGAAAGACAATAAAATTAGAAGTACTTTGCATAATTTTTTTTACGTCTACCGTTTTTGGTTTCAAAATGGCGGCAATTTGAAATTTCCAAGATATGGCTTCCAAGAGTGTCNGCAAAATTTGAAATTTCCAAGATATGGCTTCCAAGAGTGTCTAAAACTAGGGGAATTATTTGCAATGGGATATTGAATGATAAAAATAATTCGCTTATTTTAGGCACTCTTGGAAGTCATGTCTTGGAAATTTCAAATGGCCGCCATTTTGAAACCAAACACGCTAGACGTAAAAATTTTTGTGCAAAGTACTTTTAATTTTATTGTCTTTATGAAAATGTATCACAAGATGGGGGTTCGTATTTAAAAAATAAAAAATGTACCCCTTGTGAACTACATGGGACCCGCCCCTGAAAAATTTGTTACACCATTAGGTGGTTTAATTTGGGATATAATACCATGCCAATTTCAAAACTCCACATAGAGCCGATCAAAAGATATTCAGGTGGTCTCGGACTTTTGGGACACGCAGTAGTCGCAGTATAGCACTTCATCAGTGTGCCGATATGTCAACTCTTTATAAATCTCTTGAGTATTTTTGTTGTCGGCTGAGTAGCATGGTCAGGAACCCGATGGTTCTTACAGTCCTCCGACTCTTTTCTAATCTAATCTCCATGTTTGTTGTTATAGATGGTAATCGGCTGAGTAGCATGGTCTGGAACCCGATGGTTCTTACAGTCCTCCGACTCTTTTCTAATCTAATCTCCATGTTTGTTGTTACAGATGGTAATCGGCTGAGTAGCATGGTCAAGAACCCGATGGTTCTAAGCAGTCCTCCGACTCTTTTCTAATCTAATCTCCGTGTTTGTTATTCCAGATGGTAATCGGCTGAGTAGCATGGTCAGGAACCCGATGGTTCTTACAGTCCTGCCCGCGTGCAGATACTGTATCTTATAGTCTGTTGTGTATCGATGGACTCGTACGATATATTTGGTGAAGATGTTGGTGGAAGTGTGCTTGATGGATTACCGGACTTGGGCTCTGACTCGGTACCTCCCCAGTCTACGGGTGGATATGCACAACCCCCGTACCAAATGCACACAGAGTCACCACTACAGAAACTTGCATCCTTTGGAAATGATTTCTCGTCAGGTAAGTGACGGCGCGGTGGTTGCCACCTATCCGAATGTTCTTCGGTGTAGGATTTTTTTTTTTCTTAATGTTCTTCGCTGTACGATTTTTTTTTCTGAATGGTCTTCGGTGTACGATTTTTTTTTTCTTAATGGTCTTCGGTGTACTATTTTTTTTCTTAATGTTCTTCGGTGTACTATTTTTTTTCTTAATGTTTTTCGGTGTACGATTTTTTTTTCTTAGTGTTCTTCGGTGTACGATTTTTTTCTTGAATAGAGCATGTTCCATTAAAACGCCTCTTTAATGGAACACGTTTCCGTGGCAGAGTATGCATCACACTCGACTTGCTGCACCAAGGAGATTCCGGGTTCGATTCCTTGACGGGTCGAAAATTTGAAAGAAGGATTTTTCGAATTTTCTACTAGGTCTGGTTGTGTTTGGGGTAACTCAGCTTCCTGATTACAATTGAGTAGCTATGATAATAGCGCCAAGTGGTAGCATTTTAACGTAAAAAAAGTTAAAAGGTAACGTAGTCTTAGTGATATTGGTGTGAATGATAAAAATACCTTGTAATGTCATGATGCCCACAAACATTGTGACATAATAAAGATATATAAATTTACATTAAAACGCTTTTATTTGGTAGAAAGTTCAAGGAACGCACATGTTAGTGTTACACCCTGTGTATTGCACACACGAAGGATAGGCAAGTGAAATTATACCATATGGACATAGGACATATGGCGGGTTCACGCGGCCAAAAAATATAATACCTACAGACAACTTGGAAACGTCATGCATTTTTTTTTTTCATATTTAAAAAAAAAAACTTTTAACAGATATATTGAATTTTGAAGTGACCCGCAAAATTTATCAAGTGACTCGTAAAAATTATCAAGGGACTTTCCTTTCACTTCCATGCGCGGATATAGCCCTCTTGTTTGGGGCGGGGGCACAATCGCACAATATACCTAATAGAAAATTTGGAGGTGGGAGGGACTCGGAACCTACAGACCGGGTTCGAGTCCTGGGCAGTACTTTTTAATGCAATGTTTATCGAAGTACGATAACTAATTTTTAAAAGCTGTAGAGCTTACCACAAATACCTTTCATAAGGGTGATAAGCGATTTAAGCGTGATGACGAAAAAAGTGCCATGACGGTTGGCAGATTTTTTGACGATTTTTTATTTACGTATTTCTATTTAGTCTCAGGATTGGGAATTATTTAGGCCCCCCCACACACACTCAATAGGATAAAAGACACAGCGGATCACCATTCATTTGATTTTTTTTAAAAAAAAATTTAAGTGACTAGGTATAATGAAATTTGAGAAACACCGCCCGCTTAAAAAATCGGGGGGGGGGCACGTGGCCCCCTGGCCCATCCCTATATTCGCGCATGTTCACCTCTTGGAAGATATTGTTGTAGCGACTCTAATAATATAAATGAATTATAAAAATTGCAGGAAATCACATGGACCCCAACGCACATTCTCAACAGAGCATGTACCATCAAAACCACGCCGGTTATGATAGCACAGCCCGACCTCCCACAATGGTGACTGGAGGTAACACAAGTGGCTATGCGAGGAGTATGGTACCTCAACAACATGATATGAGACGTCATCCGGCACCCACCAGTTCTCAGTATCCTTACAATATTCCTGGCGCTACAGGAACACCAGGAGCTACCCAAGATGCGATGTATGGCATGGACCATCATCAGCAACAACAAAATATGGACGCGTGGAGTAATTACCCCACCAGTGGTAAGATGTGACCGACATCCTCAGACCTGAGCTATGATAGTATGAATCTGGTGGATGTAAATACATTAAAGAGAATAATTATAACTTATAAAGCGTAAACCAAGGTGTTTGACTGATTTTCCGATATTGGCATTGGCAAAGAAACGGACTTGATTAATTTAATGTAGTCACAAGGAATATTACAGCCAAGGGAAAAGACATATAAAAAGTTTCAGGCATCTGTTAGTAAACCAATAAAATGAAGTGTCTTATTAGGTTGAGTAGACTGGCCAGATTTTTTGGGGGTCTAAGCGGGACGGGGGAAGAGGAAGGAGGCAAGAGTTTATTTAACAATATCATGCAGACTCATGGAAAAAGAAAATGAATAGAATTATTTACAAGCTTTTTTTTATATATATATTCTATTTTATGTATTCTTGGAAACAAAGTCAGCACCTAAATAATTTTTCTTTGGCTCTCGACAACGAATCGGCACGGGTGGCATACCAATACAGGACACAGCCACAGTTTACATTCAGCTCCAGTAATTTGCTTTAGTATGTATTTTTACAACCTACTATGTATTTTAATATAAGTCGGCAGAGCAAAATATTTTCTGATTATCAGCATTGCTTTTAACATTGCCACACTAAGTTCACTCATTTCAGTTTTTAAAGATTATTAATTAAAGAAAGCACTCTTTTCATAGGGGCATTTGCCTAAGCAAAGTATTTTCGATCTTCGTAAGGTAAAAAAACGGAAAATTTTAATTATTTTGGTCAAAACGGGACATTTTAGCATACACAAGAGATTGCTGGGGGCAGCGGGACAAATAGCTCCAGAGCGGGACTGTACCGCCGAAAGCGGAACGTATGGTTACCCTAAGTATGACCCATCATCCTTCCTCGATGATTTCGCTCCAAATCAATGTCACAATATGAATTATCTTTCAATTGACTCTTTTTTTCAGGAACAGTACGACATTATCCTCAAATGCAGAGCACGGGAGCCTATAGACAGCAACATATGGGTTACCCACAGCAACAACAACACCCGCAAGATACACAGAAGTCGCAACAACAACAGCAACAATATTCCAATCAACAAATGAGCGGAATGATGAACTACCAAAGACATCAAGGTGAGAGTGAAGTAGTTCAGTTGGTTGAGACGGTGGATAAGTTGCTCAGTTGGTTGAGGCGGTGGATTCGTAACCAGGAGGTTGTTGGTTCGAATTTAACTCCATCCCCGCCTACTGGTCACAATACATCTAAATAAAGTCCCCAATGATAATTGCAGTCTCAATAGAGATTTGCAATTATAATAATAAGCGGAGGAGACAAGTTGACTGCGTTATCGGTAGCGGAAATGTGTTCTAGTTGGGAGTGTTCTTGCGGATACGTGACCCTTGAATCAGCTTAATTATAGTTTGCTGAAGTCCCCATGTCCCTCTACAACAGTGTGCTAGTGAAGCCCCAAAAATCCCCCGAGGGCGTCAGTATTTGCTGCGTTTGTGTCTGCCAGCATTCAAGCAGCTTGAACATTCTCTTTGCCAGATTTTTTTTTTTTTCTTTTTGGACTAATTTTTTTTTATTTACCCTTTGACACTATCGGAGAGATCTCGACCTCTTTCTCTATCTTACTTCTTGTAGTTCGGGGTCCTTTGAGTCAAATATAACCTCTTCAGAAGTTGATGGATGAAGAACGCTCCAGTGGGGTTGCTGAACATCTAATTATCTCGTGACACACCTCTGTGACGTCACTAACTCTTGGAATGTAGACTTTTATCTCTGGTGGAAGCAGAGTGTGCATCTAGATTTACATTACATTTACCCCTTGGAATGGTAAACACTCCCTTATATCTGTTTTTGTCCGTGTTTTGATCAATCTTAAGTTGTAAATATTAATTTAATCTTTCTCTACTTAAATGACGTGACAGTACCTTATTAAATGAGTTGCGAAAATCGAAGTATTACCCGCTAATATTAATGTCTTTCGCTGTTCTAGGAATGCCCGGCTACCCGCAAAACATGTCGGGTTACCCACAAAGTTATAGTGGCTATGCTGGTATGCATCAGCAACAGGGAGGCGCTCGTATGCCTCATCATGTACCACAATATCCTAGTAGTCAACAACAAGCTCAGTTGGAACAGGCCAACTATAATCATATGCAGTCACAAATTCATTCGGGCTATCAAATGTCTCGGCCAATGAGTGAGTCAAGTCAACCTCAACAGTCCCCTCAGCAGCAAGCGAGCGCACCACAGTCTCAGTACCCCAGCTCAACCGCAGGTGTTCAGAACGTTGCGCAGCTTCCGGGACCTGGAAGTACGACGAGTACAACTCAACCGAAACCTGCCCAAACTGCACCCCAGCAGCAATCTCAACAACAGCCACAAGGTAAGCTTTAAGAGATTATTTTACTCACCAGAGATAGGTTTTAATTAGGACGGAGTATGTGCTGAAGCTTATAACGCTGGTGGATAGTTAATAGGTATATTTCGTATCCTGACTTTATCAGTTTTATTTATGAGGTAGATAATATAATACTATATCTTCACTTGACTGTAAAAATAAAGATGTTGTTTAAAGCTGACTAGAGCACATCATCAGAGTTTGGTTGAACAAAGAGACAAAGACTGACTGAAGATTAGGAGTTTACATGAGAAGAGATGTACAAAATTAGATTTATTTTTGTGTGTGTTACTATGATTCCCAATCGGAAACATACGAGATCATCCGATCGTCAGAGGAATACAGCGACACTTTTCTTTTTTAATTTAAATAATAAAAATAAGATAAATGAATATACTCAACTATATTGACTATTTGATAAGTTCATATTTTTCGTTGGTTTCAACTTGGTTATTAAATATTGTTTTTCCAATTTCAACTGTTTTCGTAATCTCTAGTTTCGTAAGTGCTAGTTTATATTGATTTTCTGGTCTGGAGTGAAGTACTTTGACGTTGCAGGCAGAAACTGGTATATTATTTTCTCGCATATAAGTGGCGAACCCGGTTTTTTCTGAGTGACAGTTATTCACAGATGAGTTAATTCTGGTGGAAATGGAACGAAATGTTATACCGATGTATTCGCAATGGTTTGGGACTGTTATTTTATAAATGCCACTTTTGTCGATTTGTTTTATAAGGTCTTTGTGGTTGAATAGGACATTTTTTATGTTGTTCAGGTTATATAAAGCTATTTTTACTTTCTCACTTTGTTTCTCAATTATCTTAGCTGCTTTGTAGGATTATTTGCCCAGAAATATAAGGGATCTCCAGCTTTTATTTATATTTTTCGCCTTTTAACCTCTTGATTCTTTATGGATAATTACAAAAGTGAATATTAAGGTGTTCCGTTCCGAAAGGTAAAATCGCTTTTACATATTGTCTGCACAAGATATATCTTTTATATCTTGCACTCAAATTTTATTTTAAAAATACACTAGCCGATGGAAGCCCCACAGCTACACTGCGAACTAAATGGCCAAACATGTACATTTTCTTTTCACAGGTGATAGTCCTCAGCCTCAATATCGAGCGCCGTTTCCTCAGCTATCACCACAGATGTCTCCCCGACCTCAAATGTCACCTCGCCCTCAAATGTCACCTCGACCTGTTATGTCACCTGCTAAGCCGACTTCGCATCCGCAGTCTCCTCATCAGCATGCCGCTCAACAGATGACACTGTCTCCGAGGCCCGCCAGCTCCATTACGCCCAAGTCTAGCTCAAGTCAAGGTCCACCGACCTATCCACAGCAAAGCACTCTGCAACAGCTCGAGCAATTGGTCATGCCGGGCGTGACGTCAGGGCCGACTGACTATCCACCTTACAGGTATGTATCAAGTGGCGTTTGAATAAATAAATAAGCCTTTATTGGAATTTTGTTGATTAATACAAAGTAGATATAAAGCAACTTATATAAAAAATGTTAACTAACTAATGTAATAGATGTATAATGTATCTTCTAATATATAAAATTGTCGTGTCACGGTGTTTGTTACCATACTCCTCCAAAACGGCTTAACCGATTTTAATGAAATTTTGTATGTACATTCGGCAGATCTGCGAATAGGTTTTTATCTATAATTCAATAGAATTGAACACCAAGTTTGTTGGGTAGGACGTGTTGGGACTAGTATTGGGTTAGGTTCCAAAAAAAAAAAAAAAAAAAAAAAAAAAAAAAAAAAAAAAAAAAAANTATATATATATATATATTTCATCTTCTACTGCTTCATTTCCTCCTATTGCAAAACTCCAAATCAGTATTATTGCTGATGCAAGTGGCGTTTAGTGGTTTAAAAAATTCTCTACTTTTCGTTTTAACTACGAAATTTTAGAATTTGCAAATACCTAACAGTAATTAAATAAGATAAGAATTGAAAGCAAAGATCAGTAGTCGCTAAGCAATTCTACTACCCACATGTACTAGAAAATATACGAAGCGTGACCATTTTGTGGACACCAGTCCGATTACCTATACTGTAGTCATTGAAATGTTTCAACTACAAAATTTATATATAAAAAAAAATCTATGAATTTTTAATAAAATAATCTATAAAAAGTTTGACTAAATGTATGTTTCGAAATTACCACAATCTTTTTTGAATGTTGTTTCTTTAGATCATCCCAGCAACAGTGGCCTCCAAGAGGTCCTCACAATGGTAGCATGGGTTCAATGGATCCGTCTCTCAACACTTACCAACCCTCCATTTCCAGTGAAGAACAGCAAACGCAGTCTTCGTTAAGTCCTCAACAACAACCTGGACAACCGCCTCCTTCTCAGGCGAATCAAACTCCCAATAGTCAGAAATCTCCAGGCATGGACGTGGCTAACAAACATTCGGACCTGAGTAACTCTGGACCACCTAATGGAAATATGGGTTTCAATCCTACACCAGGCCAGCGTGACTTGTCACAGTCTGCGTCACATCTTGGTACTGCGTCAGGTAGGTGTACACAATTATCATGTCTCGAGCGGCGTCGCTTGTGAAGTTTTCACTAGTTGTATTGTTCGTTTAAATAGAACTTTTTAATTACTCATTTTTTTTTATTTTAATCTACTTAGATAATGTCTTTACTTGACATTATCTAAGTAGTCTTTCACAAAATTGGTTGAATCATACCTTTAGTAGGAGATAAGATCAATCAAACAATATACAAAATACGGATCACAAGAAAACCTTATTTGAATACAGCTCTTACCAACCTGGAACATAAAATAATATTCGGGAGTTATCCTATAGTCTAACCCAGTGATTCTCAACCTTTTTACCACCACGGACACTCCACATGATGGTAGTAATTTCGCGGCACACTTATTAACAAAGCATCTCCCTCCCCAAAGAAACAAGAGAAAAATATTATATAGCTTTAATGTTGGAGTACATTGTACATATTTATTATTTATAATATAAAATCAATGAGTATAAAACCCCCGACTTCAGTCGAACCGTTACTACAAAATCAACAATTAGTGGCTGATTTGTGCCTGATGTTTCTTACATAGCCCAGGTATGCGAGGTTTAATAGTAGAGAGACAAATCCTCTTATTATCTTCAAGAGTAGAAGAAAGCTCTCTGACGCTTTTTTGATTTTATGTTGGTCAGAGCAGAAAACTCGTACTTCTAAAGCAATGAAGTTGAAAATTGAAGAAGCACTCGGAGTGCCTCTTTTGAAAGCAGTGGGTATTCCCGTTGAAGGGATACCCAGAATGAATTAAGAGACATGTCTCCATATTTTAATTTAAGAGTTCGATCATTTTTTAGATCGATTCTTTCAGCTTAGAACTCAACATTCGCCTTGTCCAGAGATGCGAGAAATGGATTTTGTATCCAATTGTTTATTTTTCCTTGTCTCGATAGCTCGCGGCACAGGTGTTGAGAATCACTGGTCTAACCCAGCGTAAATGTCGCTGGAAAATAACTGCAACGAACATTCTTGTTTCAGGAGACCAAGCTTCTTCTAATCAATCGTCTGTGAACAGCAATCCCATGGAGGCTGTTAATGCAGGAAGCATGGTGCCTCCTGGTGCAAACTACAACGATAATTCATATCAACAAAATGGAAGCAAAATTGATCCCAGTCTGATGTCGAGTGATCCGTCTCACAAGGGACATCCACCCATTGGATTTGAACCGTCTCCACGTCCCTCTGCTGGTCTGGCGCCGAGCATTTATGGACAACAAAGTGGAGTTAGTCATCAACAAGAAATGGCGGCTTTGCAGCAACAGCTTCAAGAAATGTACTGCATGCCACCCACACCGGAGTCACAAATAAGGGTGCGTTAAAATGTAGTATGGATGGGGGATTATTTAGGGTGCATTGAGAATCATTTTATGCGACAAAGTGCTAGGACTGGGCTCGTCTTCATGATGGTCGTTTCGGCCCTCACAATACGACCTAGACTTCCCTCGTAAATGTGTTTTAACTGGTACTCAACATGAACTGCTATCCACACTGGAAAGACCTACAACGCAAACACATACCATTACAGTTCAGCTAAGGACTATCTAAACCCTTTCGTTAACTTGATCTTTCTACCATTTTTCCAAACCCGAATCTAGAAATGGGAAGACCGGTTGATTTTAAGAGTAACGTCGCCACAATCAAAGTCATCAGATATCAATGGTTGCAACGACAAGCCTTGGAATTTAGTAGATTCTATTCTTCTGAGGGACTGGCCTCATTCGATGATGTGGTCCAATAGACAATAGGACCCAAAAATTCATCGGCCAATTCTATGAACATCATAAATGTGATGATCACAATCGGACCAATTGATTGTCGTGGTACATAAATATAAATTAAAGATAACTCATTAAGCTTAAATGAGATCCCATTTTGTTTGGTCATAGACATTTTATAATACCTCTTGTTGTGCTCTCTTCAGATTAATCATCTCCAGGAACGGATGGGTATACTACAACAACATGAAGTCAACGACCCACATTGTATGGGTGGACCTCACTGTATCCTTCAAAGCTACTCCCAGGGTACAATCCCTCCAATGGACTCACCCTACCAACATCCAGTACCCACACCTACTACACGAGGCCGTGGCAGAGGTAAGTCGTTAAACTGTTTGTCTATTGGAAAGTGATTTGGTGTTGGCAATCCGTCCGATGAATGCACTCTTACTTTGAAATTAAAAATATTTCAAGACATTGTTTTTACTATCAGCAGACTCTGGAATGATGATCATCAGCCATGCTAATACTGAAGGAACGTCAGGTTTCTGATGAGTATAAAACCCTAACTTCTCACATTACTATCTGATCAGAGTTTGGTTAAGTTTACAGAGAGGTCGATAAAAGTGCCTGGAACAGTTTGTGTAGTTGTGCATCTACATACAGGGTATTTTGAAAATCAAAAGATATCATGATTTAAAAAAATATATATATAATCTATATGTACTTATAAAACTCAAAGCCATGTTGGTTCTTGACTCATAATGCATAATCAACTTAGCCTTATGAAGAATAAACGATAACTAGAAACGTACAATGTACGTAGAAAGAAGAAAGGAAAACAATCGAAGTTCAAAGCGGAAGCTAGTTATGGCCAAACGCTTTTTGGCGTATTTACAGTCCGAATCGTAAGAAATATCGAATAAGTATAGGGAGTGCAAAATCTCAAAAAGCAGATAGAAAAAGATTGAGAAATCTATTTGAAAAAGGACTTGTAAATATATAGTTTTGAAATTCTCGTTGTCCTCATTAGCAAACCTCATAAGTCATATTTCGTAAATTTTACAGAAGGACGAAGAAAACTGTCTTACTAAAGAAACACAAAATTTGGTATAAGGAACTTTGTACCCAAAGATTTTGTCATTATTGGATACATTTCCTGTCGTACAATTTACGAAATGTAACTTGCGAGTTGTGTTAGTTAGGCTGACGATATATTTAATTAATTCCTGTAAGTATTAAAAAAATAAAACTGAAGTGAAACGAAGTACAGGTGTTAATTGTTTTATGTTCCAACACGCACTCTTTTTTTTTACACACAAATTGAATGTTTTGCTTTTCTTTTTCAAATTGCGATGCTATGTCGAGTAGCATTATACCTAAAAAAGTAAAAAATAAAATAAAACTATATTCTCAAATTGACTAAAATGTTAATATTTTCCAATTTTAAAATTAAATACAAGGGTTGTACATTTGAATTGTCTCGTATGTGCAGGTTTAATTCCACTCCTTATGTTTATTTTTAATATTTTTTTTACTTGTTCTGATGATGTTTCGAGGAGATGAAACATGCCAACTCTTTTGTAAATTTTATAGTATTATCTTCTTCTTTTTTCCCCCCTTTTATTAATTACCTTTCAAATTTACAATGCTTGTATTTAGTTGTAAAATTTGCAAATAAAAACCTTTCGATCAATTAATATAATGATATTTACCATTGTATCTCGTTATGAAGAGATTGAAACTCTAATTACTTGTATTTTTAATTGATAAAATTTGCAGATAAAAACCTTCTAGTCAAATAAGTGAAAGTATAGATTTGTAATTTTTTGAATGGTTTTTGTATTTAAAGGTCGCGGACGTGGCCGAGGTGCTCACAATAGTGACGGGACACCTAAACCTCGGAAGAGCCGCAAGAAACAGCAACAATTAGAAATGGAACAAATGATGGCTGCCCAAGAGCAACAGTACCATCTTCAGCAGCAACAATATCAACAGCAACAGTACTTACATCAGCAACAACAATATCAGCAACAGCAAGCACAGGTCAGTCGAAGTAATCAGCAGACTTGGGACGGGGTGGTTCCTCCAGGGCATAGACTTCTGAAGGGGCTTGGTTTTGTGATTCCAGGATTTTTCGGAGAATATATATATATATATATACCCGGGTCTGTAAGTTTCCCTCCGCTGGGTCAGATTTGTTTTGTGGCTCCACAAGGAGGTACTAGGCTCAAACCTGCGTCAGGTGGAAAAAATAGATGAATTTTTTTTTCTTCGAATTTTCGATTTCGATTGTTCTTGAAATGAACTTCTAAATTAAAAAAAAGAGTTTTTTTTCTTAGAAGTCTAAAGAGGCTAGGGATTAATTAATACCTTGGTATAGTTTATCAATAATAAATTCAAAATTGATTTGAATTTCCAGGCGCAAGCAGCACAACATCATCACATGCAGCAGCAACATGTCGCCGCACAACAACAGAGCTTGCAACAAATGCATCCTGGTTCTCATCATATGCAGTCACAGTCGCACATGCATCCTCACGCCGCTCTCCCCCACCCGCACATGTATCCGCAACATTCGCACGCACAAGCTTCGATGTCGATGACGCCCGAACAACATATGCCACCAACTCCTATTTCGATGCCGCCCTCTGTACCACCTAACAGTAATTCGCCGCAGCATCATTCACCATCAAGACCTACTCTGACGTCACCGATGATCTCACCACAGAGACAGACTTCGTCGTCCCTCGGTCAGAACTCACCTCCGATGACAGAAGAAAACACTCCCACACCTACTACTACGCAAGAGGATTTTGAGGTAATGTCAGGAGATAGTGAAAGGGCTAGTTGAGGAATTAATTCACGAATTAAATTAATCGCAGAATATGGATTAAGCTTTCTACAGCACTTAGGATGTCAGCATCAGCTCGATTAGGATTGAAGTAGGTCTTTGTTTTCTTAGGATTAAAGTAAACAAAATATTATTATTTAAGGTGAAACGAATCTGTGTGGTGACCACTCAGGCATTAATTCTTCCTTGAGAATACAAGATATAAATGATTTCAGAATACAAAAAGCTCTTGGAAGATTAGTTAATGGAGAAAATTTTCTAAATAAATTTTGAGAATGTTCAAATTTTTGTGGCTATTAAAATAAATTTATCACTGCTATATATAATAGAAAGTTTCTCTATCTGCAGTAGTGAGGAAGCAGAATGTCTATGTCTTATTGCTTGTAAACAATAAGCAATAGTTCATGGGCTAATAAATATAAACTTTACAGACTCTGGAATGATGATCATCAGCCATGCTAATACTGAAGGAACGTCAGGTTTCTGATGAGTATGCAACCCTAACTTCTCACTTTACTGTCTGATCAGATACTGTTAAGTTTATTTTATCGTGAGGTAGCATAGTTTGCGGCTTTGGTGGCTCAATTTAACTCTGGTTAAATTAAAGACAATCTACGATTTGCAACTTTCTCGTTTGTTGCTTCCTTACTATCTTAAATATAAATTTCTTTAAAAAATGTTTTTATGAGACTACAAAAGCTAACTTAGAGATAAATAATTACACGATTTTTGCTATCTTGGATGGTGGAGAATCGAACAGTTCGCGGTTGCTACAATTTAGTCTCTCAGAATCCCCGCCCTGTCTTAATAAGTGAATTAATGCTATTCTCTTGAATTTGTCCACAGATATCTCAGCCTTCAGGTTCGCCTCCTCAGCTTCCAGTGTCAGGCCCGGCCTCAGCCGAGCTCAGCGCTAGCAACAGTCTCCGCGATCCTGAAGACGAATTATCCAATCAAGCGGTAGTAGATTCTGTCTCGGTACCCCCTTCCCCGCCCACACGTTCTCAATCGCCACCTCTTGAGGAGCAAAATGCTGAGGAACAAGAGGAGCCCAGAGAACCGGCGGTAGATCCAGAAGAACCTCCTTCTACTTTTAAGTTGGGGGATTCTTCACAGTCACCAATTCCTCCACCGGAGGAAGAGGAGGCTGAAGTGGAGGAAGAAGAAGAAACGTTGTCCAACGTTGCATCTTTGGCATCCCCTCCGGCATTGTCACCAAAAGTAAGTTGCGTTTACTCTCAAGGCTCTGAGCCTTTTTAATTTATAATTACGGAATTTTTTACATCGCTCCAAACACAAATCAACCCTTAAATCTTCTCATTAGCCAGTGTTTACTATTCCTTGCGTGATTTTTTTTTGTTCTCTTTGGTTTTGCGCTCTTCTGAATCAATTAATTTTTGAATTAAAATAATAGGCTCTGGGAACCTCAAAACCTGTTTGGGAATTGATAACTCGTATCCCAAATGTCACTACAAAAGTTTCTTTTTATGGAATAGGGAAAGTAAAAATACACTACTTATACAAATAGTAAATTGAGCGAAGTTTTAAAAGACATAGAAATTGGCATACTAGTTTTTAAATTTGGCAAAATGGTCAGTGTTGGTTTTCTGGGTAACCTTGAAATATTCTGACACCCTTCCTAATGGTTTGACCTTTTTTTAGGACGATGACGATGAGGACTACAACGAAATGAGTGATGAACAACTTCCCCCTCAGTTGACACCCGTCAACAGGCATCCTCAAGAATCTGCAGCCACTTCCGTGTTTAACTTTACGGACGAGGAAGAACCACCTCCTCCATTACATTTTGGATATTCGTCTGCCATCAGTAGCAGCGGAAAGAGTGATACTCCTACTAAGTCAAAGTAAGTTGGTTCAGGACAACCCGTCCTCGTCGCGGTCTCTCAAGTAACTACGCGATGATGACAGTCTAAATTCTTCTCCCTTTTTATTCCCGTTTTGTTACCATTTCCCTAACTTACCAAAAAAAAAAAAAAATGTTGGATATATTTCGGTATAGGTAGCTGGTTTTCTTATAGAAAAGGCTGTTCCCAGTCTATCCGATTCAGAGTTACTATAAACTCCTTTTTAAGGTAGACCTCAACCTGAGAGAGAAAACTGCTACAGAAATGAGAACAACTAGAAATACCAACGTTTTGAATTTACGAAAGTGGTCTTTATTGGAATTCAGGACTCCGAAATAATTTATAAAAAATGTTAAGTTGTTGATCGTCGAATGCCAAAATTAGAATTATTTTAATAGACGTTCAATCTCAAGTCCTTCCTTCAGATCGACCGTTAGGATTATTTTCAGTTTTCTATTGGCTAATGATATTGTGTTCAGCCAATAGCAATTTCGTATTAACTCTAAACAATTAATCTTGTTTAAGTTCCCTTACATGTCGATATATCATTTCGACATCGGATGATGTATAATTTGAATTCTTTGTTCTACTTAATATTGTTTAATACATTTAACAGGAACCCCGCTCAAAAACATTTTTTGAAAGATTTTATTTATGTTAATTAATTTTGTTTTCTTTTTCTATTTTCAGAAAATCAAAAAAACATAAAAGAGAATCCAAATCAAAAAAGAGCAAATCGAAATCGCGAAGTTCGAAAAAGAAAAAAGATCGTTCGGATTCGTTCCTTGACGAAGAAGATGAAGATGTGGCCCCTGGAGCAGAGATTGAGGAAGAGAATGTAGATCTAGAAGATGAGCTACCTCTTATATCGAGGACGCGTGAACCCGTGACGGACGTATTTGATGAGACGGTAAGTTACTGCTGCAGGAGAGGTTAAGAAGGAGTATGTAGATAGCTGTATCTTATATCGTGTTTGATGACTGAATGTTGAGGAATCAAAATGTTTTTTTCGGTGACTAGTCATTTCGTGGATTTTTTCTGATTTTACACTCTATTAGTCCTGTCCCAGTCTCTATGCTAATAAATATAAATTTTTGTGGCTATTAAAATAAATTATTATTATTATTTATCACTGCTTTATATAATAAATAAATAAAATTGTCTCTTGAGAGAAAGGTAACCAACTACTAGGCGAGGTTCATGCCTGAGGCATTTTCCTACCACCTAACCCTTAGAGCTCTATTTTTATATGGTCAAATACTCAAATTAATGAGGAAAAAATGCTGTCTCTCCTGGGGAGCGCTTAATCTTTGAGTTACCGAGGCAGGGTTGTGTAATAGAAAGCTTCTCTATCTGCAGTAGTGAGGTAGCAGAAAGTCTGTGTCTTATTACTTGTAAACACTAAGCAATAGTCCATGTACTAATAAATATAAACTTTGCAGACTCTGGTATGATGATCATCAGCCATGCTAATACTGAAGGAACGTCAGGTTTCTGATGAGTATAAAACCCTAACTTCTCACTTTACTATCTGATCAGAGTTCTGTTGTGTTTATTTACTGTTTGGCGCGTTGAGCGGCTTGCGATGATATGTACCAAACACTTTTGAGATGGATTTGAAAAAATCAGAACTAAACTACAATAATCAAAAAATTTCGTTTTTGCTTTCTTACTATCTTAAATATAGTTATTAAAACATTCAGGCGGTACGGGGAACTGAGAAACCCCTATACAATTTCTTTTTGATTCCTTGGAAGCTATGTATGTATGTTTTTTTCTGTCTTTTTTTTTTACGATTTTCATTATTTGCTGAGAGAATTGGAAATTTCATTCAGAAATGTTTTATAGCCAGTCTCTCACATTATTCCGGTGTATTCGTACTTTTTTTTGTGTGTGTCGGTCGCCCTTGGATGAAATTTTGAGCTCTGATCCATTAGATATTTGACTTTATCCCATTTCAAGGGGTGCCTATTGTTTACCCAAATCCTTCCAGCATCCTCCTGGTGGTATTCGGACATGATGATAGACTTAATCCATTTTCAGAGGGTGACCAGAAGACAGGGCAGAATTCCAGTTAGGTGTCAGGGTTCTCCTTTCACTCTCACTGGGGTTTCGCTGTGTCGGCCGCCCCAGGATGAAGTTTTGAGCTCTGATCCGTTACATATTTGACTATTTGAGCTCTGATCCGTTACATATTTGACTATTTCCATTTTGAGAGGCACTCCTTCTTTACCGAAATCCTTCCAGCATCATCCAAGTGGTATTCGGACATGATGATAGACTTAATCCATTTTCAGAGGGTGACCAGAAGACATGGCAGAATTCCAGTTAGGTGTCAGGGTTCTCCTTTCACTCTCACTGGGGTTTCGCTGTGTCGGCGCCCCAGGATGAAGTTTTGAGCTCTGATCCGTTACATATTTGACTATTTCCATTTTGAGAGGCACTCCTTCTTTACCAAAATTCTTCCAGCATCATCCAAGTGGTATTCGGACATGATGATAGACTTAATCCATTTTCAGAGGGTGACCAGAAGACATGGCAGAATTCCAGTTAGGTGTCAGGGTTCTCCTTTCACTCTCACTGGGGTTTTCGCTGTGTCGGCCTCCCCAGGGTGAAGTTTTGAGCTCTGATCCCTTAATTTGCCGATTTTTTTTGTTGTTCTTGTAGTGGCGTTCCTTTTAAAATTAACTATTCTTCCCACTTCTAGATTCAGGTTTTAAAAATGGTAGAAACATGCTGCTATGAGGTTACTAATAAAGTTTCGATGGACCTGTGATGATATGCTTTCCAGGTCGTCCTGATACGTACAAACGGTCATCATGAGGATAAAATTATGAAATGAGAAACTTTCCTATTAAACCATTTTGGAAACAAACCATCTGGGCTGGTGTAAACCTCAATTCCTAATTAGGCATTTGTTTTTATTTTCAGGAGGTCCCCATTGCTTCCTCGCGAAGCTCTCGAAAAAAGAAAGAAGTCGACTATACAGACGGCGGAGAAGATCTAGAAGTAGCCCACAACAAGAAATCAAAGAAAAAGCGAACGACTGAATATGAATATAGTGGTGACGAATACTATGGCGTTGCTGTCGCACCACCCGTAATGGAAACCCCTGAAAGATCGCGAAGTTCAAAGAGGAGCAACAAAAAAGAGTACGATTTCAATGAGGATGATGAAGAGGAGGTGAGTGCATTAACTGGAGTGGGGAAATAAAGGCAGTGTCGGATCTATAATGTGTTAAATCACAAAACCTAGGTGGTATACTGACTAGCTAACGCACAGTTAATGTAACTCAACAATGGTTAATCTTAAATACTTTGGAAATTTGGTTTTAGTTTGTAGATATTAAATAAGGAAAGAAAATGGAAAGTTCAACTGACTAGCTAACACATAGTCAATGAAACTCAACAATGGTTAAACTTAAATACTTTGGAAATTTGGTTTTAGTGTGTAGGTATTAAATAAGGAAAGAAAATGGAAAGTTCAGCGGGAATGCTTTTAAGTCCAAAGATTAGATTAAACCTTCATGGAAAATTATATATCGACTATATCTTGGTTCGTTTTTCTGATATTTCCAAAGAGCAGACTGAATTATTTTAAACAAAAGAAATTCTACAGTCACGGGAAAAGACGCATGCGAAGTTGCAGGCATCAACTAAATACAAGATAATCCTTTGTTTTCACAGATAACACCTCCACCAATCCAAACTAAGCGAAGAAAAGATCTCACTAGTGCTGCTCCTGTTTTTGAAGAAACTAAACCTCTATTAGAATCTCCAAGAAATTCACGCAGGAAAAAAGAATCAGATGTTTCTTCCGAACAACTACCCAATGTGGATACCCCAGAGGAAGAGGATGACGATGATGATGATAATGACGTCCTCTCCAACAGATACGCCAAGAAGAAGAACAAAGAGTATGAGTTCACTGAAGAGGATGATGGCCAAGACAGTCTGGAACTTTCCTACACGAGTAGTAAGAAGAAGAAAGAGCCGGTGGACATTGACATCAAGGATATTGAAGACGAGCTCCCTGTGCACGAAATCACATCAAAACAGTCAAAGAGAAAGAAGGAGGCCGTTGCCGCCGCAGTAGTCGTTGCTTTAGCGGAACCAATTATTGAAACGACTCCACCAAACGAAGTGCCAATTCTGAGTGACAATAGTTCGAAAAGTGGGAAGAAGAAAAAAGAATTTGAATTTGACGAATTTAGTGAAGATGTTTTGACGCCCACGGTTATGGCCGTGCCACCGCCCACTCGAAGTAGAAAAAAGAAGGATGTTGAGGCTGCTTTGCCAATGCCACTTGTTGTAGAACCCATTCGAAACGAATTTGAAGAGGATGAAGAAGTACTCGTGAGCAAAAGTCGAAAACGAGGAGCGAACGCTTCGAGGCGAAATAAAAAACAAAAGAGTGTCGATATTGAGGTTGATGTTTTGAACATCATTGAGACACTCGACCAGTCACTGGAGGAAGAAGAGAAAGCTTCGGAGGAAACTGCAGTCGTCAAATCCGACGAATCTGAGCCTCTTAAGACTGAAAATAATGATGTGATACCCGGAAGCCAAACTCTAAAAGAGGACAAAGATGTTCCACAGGACGATAAGATGGAAGTGTGTGAAGAGATACACGATGCGATTCATAAGACTGAACCGATTGAACAAATTCCACTTGCCAACGAAGAAATCAAAATGGAAGTTTCCACCGTCTCAGAACTAAAAGAAGACAAGACCACCAGTGATCTTGATAAAACTTCGGATGTGGATATTAAAGATGAAGTCAAGACAGAACCTGAGGAAACCAAACTTGCTGTTGAAACGACGACACCCAAAAAGTCAAAACTATTAGAAGTTCGAAGAAAACGAATTCCACGGGGAGAGAAAGTGGAAAAGAAGGAAGAGGAGAAAGATTTGGACGAGAAGGACAGAGATAGTTCGATAGCGTCGGAAACAAAAGCCGACACAGACACTAGTGAGACTGAACCCAAGTCGGCAAACAAAACGAGTGCTCCCAAGAGTGCAAGGAAGGGACGACCAAGAGCAACTAAGTAAGTTTTTCTTAATATTTTTTTTTTTATTTCGAAGGCCGCCGACCAATCAGTACCCCGTGTTAGGCATGACGACGGACTGTATCCACATTTTTTCACATTCGTTTTTCAAATCTTCTTTTAGCGCTGCATATTTTCCAGCGTAATAGTTTTTTAACTCCACCAAAAAATATGATTGCTCAAATAAAGAGCCCCTCGTTTCAGTCATATCTTCCTCATTTGAGTTTTAATAGTTCGATGCGTCGAACTGACCATCGCGGGAACGCAGCTGAAGACATAACAGCAACAATGTACGGACATGAAAATATTTATTATTAAATTTGTTCATTTTTTTCTTTTTAGAGCGGTTTTGGCAAAACTTTCTCGACGAGCGCGCAAGAAAACAACTTCTGGCGATCTCAATGAATCTGACGATGATGACGCTACTCCCAGTGGACAACGCGGATCCGCGTCGCCTCTCGATGATGTAAGTATTGCTTAAAAAGTAGCTCAAACCTTGGGCTTCCTCAGATACCTGGACCTGGTTTTGAAAAAAAAAAAATGCGAAAGCTATTATGTAAGTATTGCTTAAAAAGTAGCTCAAACCTTGGGCTTCCTCATCAGATACCTGGACCTGGTTTTGAGAAAAAATGCGAAAGCTATTCCGGGGATTTTTTGAAAAGAAAAACATGAAATTTCTTCCAAAGTTATAGTTAGGGATACAATATTTCGGCCATTTTCCCGGACCACTATCTCCCACAGGAAATTAATGTTCTATGAAATTGGTCACATCTTCAAACCATTCGCACAAAGTTATCTAAAAATCAAACCCCATCTTAATAAAGTCAAACCCATTAAAAAAATATATCTGTACTAGGCTATTATTCTTCCCGTGAACATGAACACCTAACCTATGCGGGTCCAACATTTATTATTTTGCAGCTTCGAAATCGATCACGAAATAAATACCCACCTCAAAATTTGCTATTTTACGTTAGATTGTACATAGAGTCCAAAAAGCAAACTGTTTGTCCAGTTGTGCCACACTTTTTGTCATTGTAAGTCGCATTGATTGATTTCTATTTCGTTTATTTTTCTGTTTTTAGAATAAGAGAAGATCTGCTCGCAATAAAAGTCGAAAGAAGTATGTGGACGATGTGATGCTGTCGATCTCCGATGACGACAAATCGTCGAGTCCGGATGAGAGCAATGATGGCACTAGTCTACTTCCTAATACGAAACCAAACTTTGTATATATTGTAAGTTACTTGTATCTCAAGGACTGGGTCAGATGCTTTGAAAAACATTTACTGATCACTAGTCAATCTCGTGGAAAAAAAAAAAAATGTCTAGAAAAGGATATCGTTTCATTTGTTTCCGACCAAATGAAAAATTCATGGTACTATTTAAAAAAACAAAACAAAGCTAAGCTCTAACTAAATCTAAACTATGAAACAGGTCAAGTCCCCCTATCCTCAGGGTACTCATTCACTTATAATGTAACTCAATGATGGCTAAACCCAGAAATTTGGAACACATTAATAAGGAAAAAGGGCTAGTTGAATCAAAAAGCAACTCGCCCAAAACGACGTTTTTTAGCTTCACGATTACCCCTCCCCCCCCAAAAAAAAAGACTAAATTATTTTATTGTATCCAAAAAGAATACTAAGCAACGGAAATGTATAGGAATTTACCGATATCAGCTACTATACTTGAATAGTCTTCGTAAATAAATGTGCAGTTGAATATGAGCCAGTCTATGACACGTTGAATATACCAGATCCCATTAGATCACTAAAGTTGAGCATCGTCCATCAAGTTTTTACTTGGTGGGTGACCACGTAGGTTCGAGTCCTCGTGATGCTGACTATTTTCGGACGAACCTAGGCTGGGTGAGGTCAATGTGGGTGACTGTTTTTTTTTTAGTTTCTAGTGAATAGAGAGTAAAATACCCCGTCCCTAATGACAATGTAAACGAGACGTTACGCTTAGAGATGAAAAAAGAGTGTGAATAATTGAATATTAACTGATTTGTTTTCAGAATACTGGAGACGAAGACTCCATGGTTGTGCAATTAATTCTCGCAATGAGAATAGGACGGCGGGAACTGAAACAGTCAACGACGTCCGCTCTGGGTTCAGAACCCGATGACCAAACCAAAGAAGAATCTATTTGTAAAAATGACGAGAAGAAGAAAGAAGTAAAAGAGAATGAAGACCAGAAAATAGGAGCAGTAGATGGAGACGAGGAGAAGAAAACCAAAGACAAAGATAGTGAGACAGGTAAGACAGGGCTCACCCCACCCTTGTCCCTCATTCAAATAGATTTACCAAAATTTTGTCGACGAAATTTCATTGAAAGAAACTGGTATAGCCATTTTTGTGATGTTCCATGCATACGGGGTTAATCGAAATAACCTTATCACAGGCTTATGGTAGGTGGAATAGGTCATTGCCAACACAAAATACTTTGATGATAAGATGGCGTCCATCAAGTAAATTCTGACTTTAGCCCACAAATTAATTTACATAACTTTTCTAGGTTTCAGATAGAAAAGTATAATTTGAATAATCGAAACAAGTACAAAATTTTCGTACTCTTTTCGATTTTTTTGGTGTGATTCTGACGTCGATCTCGGTTTGTTCGCCCAAAAACTTACTACCTATATTGTTTTTCTTCGAGATTTTTGCACTGAAATTTGACCCAAAAAATCAATCTAGAAATGGACATGCATTAGATAAAACATATCTGTACTCTAAACAGCTAAATGACATCAAAATCGTCCTATTTTTCACATTTGTGTGGGACCCATGATAACTCAACTCTTAATTTACCTAATTGTAGATAGTACCTAGGACTATTTGCCACCCAAGTTAAACTTCTTTTAAAAAAATCATTTTAAAATGCTTGACAAAAATATTGATTTTATTTTCAGTTAAATTAGACGCTGACAGTGATAAAGTCAAAGATAAGAAAGTCGACGCTGTGAAGGACGAGGATTCTAAAATCATCACCAACAAGTCCTCTGTCAACAATAACTCTTCTAGTCCTGTAAAGTCAAACCTGACGTTGATTCCACTTGATGTTCCTCTTGACCCCACCAAATATTACGAAGTGGAAGAATTTTTCGTCAAGTACAGAAATTTCTCCTATCTGCACTGCGAGTGGCGAACCGAAGAGGAACTCAATAAGGGTGACAAACGAATCATTTCCAAAATTAAAAGATTCAAAATCAAAATGGCGCATCATATGAATATTTTTGAAAACGTAAGTAGTACCTTTTTTGAGTTTTGATTTTGAATAAGGTTCCTACCCAGTTGTGACTTACTGACTTACATAGGTTCTGATTTTTTTATAAAGATATTTAGAATGTGTTACATGTAATTGCAAGATAAGTTAATTGCGTACAGCATTGAAAAAAAAAATGAAGATGAAATTCCATGACTTCGCTGGGTTAAACCCAAGCCCTACTGCTTAACAGACAGAGCGTCTTCACTACACCACCAACCAATGGGTTGAAAGCAATTCATGGGTTATTATTTTGTTTGTGTTAGTGATGTAATTATATTGCAATAATTGACATGATTCTTGGAGTTTATATCAAAGTTTAGTTCCCAAGATTAGGTGCATGATGAATATGATGATTGATGACTGTTTATTAAACTAGCATCACATAATATATCATCTTGAGTGGCATTCTCATACGTGTAGTAGTAGTAGTAGTAGCGGTTTTTCTCACGAAATCAACCGTTCTTCCCATTTATAGATGCATGATTAATTAAAATGGTAGAAACAGAGTTTTCGGTCTCATATGTGTAGTCGATTATGCCACTATTGGTTGATTTTCAATAATGAACCCCTGAAATCGAACATTTGCCTTGCAATTTTAGCACAGAGATATCTGATTTTGCATTATATGCTCATACATTGGTAATTTGGACCAGCAGCAAAAACCGTTTGACATTTTCTAAACACCCCCCGACATATTTCACTTTTATATACTGAGATGTAAAAGAACATGCATTATCTTCGTAACAACCATATGATAAGTCGCTATTAAAAAAAAAGACGAAATCAGAAAATCAATAAATAACGGCCAGGGATGTATAGCCATTCGAATCTCCATACAATTAAAATTACACTTGTCCTACTCCATACAATTAAAATTACACTTGTCCTATGAAGTGATTGTACGGATCACGCATCCTACTAATACTTACCGTTTGAAACCAATTTCAGCTCGAGGAAGAACCTTTCAATCCGGACTTTGTCGAAGTTGACCGAGTATTAGATGTGGCTGAACACAAAGAATCCGAAGAGGAAGGTGGAAAAACTGTCAAACACTATTTGGTCAAATGGCGAAGTTTGTCGTACGAGGAAGCCACCTGGGAGTTGGAAGATGATGTCGATCCTATCAAAATACAACAGTTCGATATGTTCCGCAAACTACCACCCAAAGATCAGTGGAAGGTAAGACGAGTTTTTGTGAAAATCATTTCCTTTATAACCATGTCGGTTTCATTTATTTGATTGATGAACCCCTGAAATTGATCCCGTCTATGAAAATTTTAGAATTTAATATTTTCCTAGGTACGTAGAATCCAAGAATTGAATAAAAAAATTGTTCCATCTTCAAACCATTCGCAAGTACGAATTATACAAAGATTTTTTTTAGCGTGACATCTGTTGTACCTAATAAATTTAGATGAATGCTTACTAAGCAATGACTCGTTTCCTCTTTTTCACAGCCTAAGAAGAAGCCCCCTCCCTCCGAGTGGAGAAAATTAGAAAAGTCTCCCGTGTATAATAATGACAATACCTTACGAGCTTATCAACTGGAAGGACTGAATTGGTTATTGTTCTCCTGGTATAATGGGTAAGTCTCAATATTGGCATCCTTTATCACTCAACCTTCACCGGAGCTACACTTCAGTTCTAGACTCAATCTAGAACCATCGACAACGTTGATGATGATGATGATGATGATGATGATGATGGTAATATAATAAATAAGGCCCTCAAAATGGTTGTTTCTTCGCACCGGGGCTACCCGTGCCCTCAGGTACGACCAAAGACTATCAACACCGTTCCGACGACAACACACTGTTTTTTTCTTCCGTTGGAGCTGTTCATCCCAGCCTTGCTGCTCCAGGTACTTCTTCAAAGAGCTGGTATATAAATTCTTGCTGAATCCTGAAGTATCTGGTCGCTGTCCTCTATGTATGCTCAAGATGTAAATCATTTATTCAACTGTCCATCAAACCCAACCAATCTAGAGCCGTCAGCATTATGGACAAATCCTGTTGGAGTGGCCGCCTTCCTTGGCCTGGAAACACAGTGAGAGTAGTTGAGAACGTTAACAGCAACATAGTAATAATAATAATATTTTTTTACAAGAAATTATTATTATTTTAAAAAAAACTTGACTTTAGTTTTTTTTCTCAAGTGTTTTTTTAATCTTTTCCATTTCGTGTACTTGATAGCTCTACAAAGTGTCCTAAAGGTTTTCTTTCTTTGAATAATTTTTTCGTATAATTTTCAGTCGGAACTGTATTCTAGCCGATGAAATGGGTCTGGGTAAAACAATTCAGTCTCTTACATTTGTGGAAGCTGTATTTAAAACTGGAATCCGAGGTCCATTTCTTGTCATTGCGCCTCTGTCTACAATTCCAAATTGGCAACGAGAATTCGAAGCCTGGACTGACTTGAATGTGATAGTGTATCATGGTGAGTTAGCTTATCATGTTTGATAATTGTTTGAACGATCGAGGATTGTAAGGTGGCGATGAGCATTCAGAATTAATCATTTCAAAAAGACGTCGGGAAGACCTTACTCAGTTCCAAAACTGTACTTTAATAGTTTTCATAATTCAATAATTTAGAATATTTTCGGACCGGACTAGAGATCTCTTGACTGATTAGATCGCTCTCTGTTCTTTGTAGTGAAATGAATATGTTTCCATTTCAATCGTAACGTGATTGTGATTCATGAGTCAATGACTCAGCTAAGTGATTTGGCTTATTTGAGATAATCAAAACACATCTCTAGACTTACATTAATAATTACACTCAAACTTTTGATCTGAAAATAAAAACGTGCTCTCATTGATTGATAGGGGATTTTTCTTAATAATACATTTTTTTATATTATTTTAGAAATAAAAATCGTGCCGTCTTATTGTACTAAAAAATCATTAAAATTTCCTTTTTTTGAATTCTATGTGATTATGGCTTTTACCAGGGCAAAGTGTATTACGAGTCAGGGAAATCGAACTAAAAATTTCTGTGGCCATCTTGATCCAATTATCTTCTAATGTGACCTCCGTCTTTTCAATTATAGGTGCTTCCGCGTCACGCAACATGCTACAAGAGTATGAACTCTTCTTTAGAAACGATAAAGGAAATGTGGTCAAAGAGAAAGACCTTTACAAGTTTCATGTTCTCATTACGACCTTTGAAATTATCATCTCGGACTGTCTTGAACTAAAAGATTTCAATTGGAGATTGTGCGTGATTGACGAAGCTCATAGACTGAAAAATAGAAATTGTAAATTGTTAGAAGGTCTTCGACTGTTACATTTGGAGCACAGAGTTCTGTTGTCAGGTATGTGTTTTTATTAGAATTAGATTTTATTTAAATATCGAAGGAAGTTAGTAGTTATAAAATATTTTAAAAAAATAAAAAATAGAATGCGTATCAAGTACTATAAATTTTGTATGCTTACGGAACGCTTTCGTTTATGTCTATTACGACATTCTCAACATAACAGATTTGATTTGTTATTAACATTATTAACTGATTTGTTATTAACATTATTAACTGATTTGTTATTAACATTATTAACTGATTTGTTATTAACATGATCTCTACCATTTTTCCAAATCTGTGTATTCGGACATGATGATAGACTTAGACTTAATCCATTTTCAGAGGGTGGCCAGAGGACATGACAGAATTCCAGTTAGGTGTCAGGGTTCTCCTGACATTATTACTGAGTTCTTGCTGTGTCGGTTACTCCTGGATGAAATTTTGAGCTCTGATCCGTTAAGACATTTCATTTATTTGATAGCACCCACATTTGATCCAAGTCCTTCCACTTCCAAAATCATCCTAGGGTTATTCGGACATGATGATAGACTTAATCCATTTTCAGAGGGTGGCCAGAAGACATGGCAGAATTCCAGTTAGGTGTCAGGGTTCTCCTTTCACTCTCATTGGATTTCCGCTGTGTCGTCCGCTCCTGGATGAAATTTTGAGCTCTGATCCGTTAGATATTTGACCGGCACTCTTTGTTGACTCAAGTCCTTCCAGAATCATCCTGGTGCTATTCGGACATGATGATAGACTTAATCCATTTTCAGAGATTGATCAGAAGACATGGCAGAATTCCAGTTAGGTGTCAGGGTTCTCCTGGCACTCTCACTGTGTTCTTGTTGTGTCGGTCCGTCCTGCACGAAATTTTCCTTATAAAACCAACATTATTCCCACTTCCAGAGTCAGGTTTAAAAAATGGTATTAAACATGTCCATTGCTTGGAACTGTCAAAGTATGCGTTCCTGGTCGTCCTGGTGCGGAGATTCGGCCATCGTGGTGCACGTTCCTTAGGGAAAATCGACAGATTTTCAACAAAATGTTTTACTTTACTCTGGCAGACTCTTTGATACTTACAAGTCCATCCTCGTCCTTTGTGTTTCAGGTACTCCCCTACAAAACAACGTCAATGAACTATTTTCCCTACTCAACTTTTTGGAACCTCTTCAGTTTGCAAGCAACGAAGCTTTCATGCAGGAGTTTGGTCAACTTAAAACTGAAAGTGAGGTCAACAAACTTCAACTGCTTCTAAAACCTATGATGTTACGTCGGCTCAAAGAGGATGTGGAAAAGTCAATCGCACCTAAAGAAGAAACGGTGGTCGAAGTTGAGTTGACAAATATTCAGAAGAAATATTATCGGGGTATTTTGGAGCAGAACTTTTCCTTTTTGTCCAAAGGAACGTCATCAGCGAACGTGCCCAATTTGATGAACACCATGATGGAGCTCAGAAAATGCTGCATTCATCCGTATCTCCTGAATGGTGAGATTGGGTTTTTACTTTTCAATCGCCTACTCACTGTGAAAGATAGGAAAGCTTTGTGTTCATGTAGAGTCCCATTTACACTGCCCGAGCATTTGTCGCGAACAGAGGTGACGAACGAGCATTCGCTCGAGGCTCAGGCAGTATAAACAGTTGCCGCGAGCCGATCATGTTCGAAGCGAATGCTCGTTCGTGTTCGAGTCTGATCTCGAGTAACTGATCGTCAGAAATGCTCGACCAGTGTGAACAGAATGCTCGTTTGCGAGCAACGATCACGAATCTATTCACTGTGGAAGATAGGAAAGCTTTGTGTTCATGTAGAGTGGTGCAGTGGAAAAATTTCTCATAATTGAAAATTTTGCTTACTTCTCTGAGACTAGTTTAGCGCGTTCATCCGACTTCTGTTAGTGTGATTTATTTCAGTAAATACTGCCGTCTGCGCATGCGCAAACCTGTTTCTTTTCTTGATACACTCATCTATTTAAAATGGTCGGCCGGATTTGATCTACATTTGGATGAAAATGAGCTGAAACCATTATTGAATAATCCCCATGAGCCAGCGTTGAGTTTGGCTAGGTTTTACTTGGGAGGTGGAGCGCGTTGGTTCGAGCCATACTGACTATTACCGGTCTAACCCAGGCGGGGTAAGGTCAATATGGTTAGCCTGTCCGAAGTTTCTAGCAGAGGATAAAATCCCGCCTCGAATGATCTTAGATGTTGAAAAAAATAGTATTTTTCTTTTGCAAAAGTCTTCGGGTAATATACAAGTCTAAATGGTCGATGGTTATGAATCATTTCAGGTACTCGTGAATATAGAGTCTAAATGGTCGATGGTTATAAACCATTTCAGGTAGTAAAATCTATTCAGCTACTCGTGCGAGATCGCGTTTGTAATTACTCTAACGAAATGGTGTACCAAAGAAATGTTCGTGCTTTCTTTTGTAGCGCCGGTAATTTATAACTAATGCCTTATTTACTTAATGTTTACCCTGAACTAAAATTGTTATTTGTACTTGAATTTTCAGGTGCCGAAGACCAAATCCAACACGACTTCAGAATCTCACATGGGGAAGATCCAGACGCTTACTTCAAAGCTTTGATAAACTCTTCGGGTAAAATGGTTCTTGTAGATAAATTGTTACCAAAACTTAAATCCGGAGGTCATCGAGTGTTAATATTTAGTCAAATGGTGCGATGTTTGGACATCCTGGAAGATTATTTGGTGTTTAGGAAGTAAGTACAAGTTTGGAGAGACTGCATGATCGGCGTGAGTGTTTTTTTTTAAAAAAAAGAACAATCTTAAATATAGAAATTAGTTATTGACTTGTAATTAAGGGGAAAAATCATACCTTGTCTCTTCTTGTATCTTGTCCATAGTGAGATCAATTCCTGTTCAAGGCTATACAAACCCCTGCTCCTAACCCTGGGCTTTTCGTGCTTGCAAAGTAGCTTGTATGCCTATTTAGTTTAGTCTATGCCAAAGATCTCAGCAAGCTTGATCAGCCCTGTGGCTAAGTATTTTTCGAGGATGTCTAACCTGGCATGTAGGAGCTCCATGCTTGTCTCAACACAAGCAAGAAGTTGCATCATAAATGACGTTAGTAGCAGTTTCCTCATCCTCCCCGCAGAGTGTACACGAAATTTGCTCCTTCTCAAAGCCCATCGTGTGCAGGTGTTTTCTCAGACCACAATGACCAGAAACATAATCAGACATCATGCCCGCCTATGTTATCTGATAATGTGGTCTTAAATTTGAATAAACAGATAAAGGAAATGGTGTCCTTATTTTTGTTACAGATATCCATTTGAAAGATTGGATGGTCGGATCCGCGGTAACCTTCGACAAGCTGCTATTGATCGATTTTGTCGACCCGATTCTGACCGTTTTGTGTTTCTATTGTGTACAAAGGCTGGCGGTTTAGGAATCAATTTGACGGCGGCAGACACTGTTATTATTTATGACAGTGATTGGAACCCGCAGAACGACTTACAGGTAAGTTCGCGGTTCTATGAACTGGATAGTTACCAGATTTACTAAAACTCAAGTTTGTTACGCTTTTAGGTTAGTGTAAATTAAAAGTGATTCTCTTGTCTCCCATTCAGTCAAAAATTGACGTACGTTTCAAGGCACGTAGAATCCAAAAATCGAATTACAATAAAATTGTTTGTCGGCCGTAAGTGACACTTTTGCTACTTGGCATAGACTTGAAGAAATTTAATATGAAGGTCCTATTTAGGACCTAAATAATAGTGGCGGAAAATTTTCGTCGGTCTGTCACATAAATCCAAAAATATGGCTTCGAACTTAAAAAAAAATCTTGGTATATTTTTATACAAAAACTAACATCTCCCCCGATCGTGGCTTCGGCCGCGCATATTTTAAATGAAATCACATTTTTATATACGTGTATCATGCTACTACCTCTCGCTCCAATGTATTTGTTATTTTATTTATATTTATTATTGACGAGTCGAACCATTTGTAAAAGATTACAAAAATATGGCATTGAATAAAAAATAATAATAAGTAGGTACGTGCAAGCGAATAAAATAATTAAAAGAAAATCTTATGGGATTGTTTACGTTTCGCGATTTCTACCCCTTAAAATTAAAATTTTTCAAAATCCTTTCTTCGTGCACATTTACATGGTGCAACGAAGGTCTTTGCCAAATTTCAAGTCTGTAGCATTAATAGTTTCGGCTCTACGTTGATCAGTCACATAGGATATTGCCTTTTATATATAAAGATATTACGATAGCTGAGTCAAATAGAAGTGAAATTAAAAGAATAAACCCATACCTATGCTAAAAAAGTGTAAAGGTCAGGAAATATGAAGTGTAATGATGAAACCCCGTTATTCGTAAGAGCAAGCCAACTTGTTGAGTATTTTTTGGAACATTTTCTCCGTTTTTATTACAGGCTCAAGCGCGTTGTCATCGTATTGGTCAACAAAAAATGGTCAAAGTGTACAGACTTCTCTGCCGAAATACCTACGAGCGAGAAATGTTTGACAAGGCATCGCTTAAGCTTGGTTTGGACAAAGCCATTCTCCAAAGTATGAACACCACGCAGGGGGGCAAGGAGATTGGTAACAAGACGCTCAGCAAAAAAGAAATAGAGGATCTCCTTAAAAAAGGTAAGTCAAATTAGGATCCTTGATCAATGATGGGTTAACCATAGAAAATTGAAGAATAAAGTTACTCACTTTTAATGGGTTAATCTAAAAATTGTGGAACATATTAATATACATACTTGATTAATTTGCGAAAAAAATGGCAGAATCAATTTAAAAGTGGAATGTTCTGCTCGACTACCTTTATAAGAACTATAACCCGACATGATGATATACTTAATCCATTTTCAGAGGGTGTTCTTGTTGTGTTAGTCGCTCCCGGATGAAGTTTTGAGCTCTGATTTCTTAGATATATGACATTTACATTTTGGGAGCACCCATTTTTGACCCAATTCCTCCGGAATCATACCTATATTCGGACATGATGATAGACTTAATCCATTTTCAGAGAGTGGCTAGAGGACATTGCAGAATTCTAGTGAGGTGTCAGGGTTCTCCTGGTACTTTCACTGGGTTCTTGCTTTGTTCGTTACTCCTGGATGAAGTTTTGAGCTCTGATCCGTTAGACATTTGACAATTTTCCATAGCACTGGAAAACATGTGTTTTGCAGTGTTATTGGAATTCAAATTAGAGAGGCAGCCATTTTTGTTCCTCTCTTACGGTGGAACCTTTTTGACCATTTTATTTTGATGAAGATTGGTACTGAAAAAATTATCGTGTACCAGATTTCATCAAATTTAGATGACTTAGAGGCAACATTACCTTTTTTATATTTGGCAACATGGACTCCTGTGGGACACCTGTTCATAGAGAAGAAAAAATTTATTTTGACCCCGTGAATTTCCCCTTAATGTTTTGGTCACTTTAACTGTATTCCTTTGGTTTAGTTTACCTTCAGTAACCATATACTTTGATTGTTGTGTGTTCAGGAGCGTATGGTGCTATAATGGACGAAGACAATGCGGCCGACAAATTTTGTGAAGAAGATATCGATCAAATTTTGGAGCGTAGGACACAAGTGATCACTTTGGAGTCAGAAAAAGGATCCACATTTTCAAAGGCCAGTTTTGCGTCCTCTGATATTCGACAAGATATTGACATTGACGATCCTGATTTCTGGAAGAAGTGGGCTAAACGTGCTGATATTGATACAACCGAGAAAGAGGTGAGTGTCGCCCCCCCACGTGTTTCAAAAAAAGAAGTAATCTTTCAATGGCACTGAGACTATCATGTCAAAGCTAACTCTATAGCGGTCTACAAATGACAGACGTAATCCAGACCACGAGAGGCAAAATTACGGACCGCTTTCATGACTAACATTGTCATCAAACATCGATTCTTGGGGGCTAATAATTGACATGGGTCCTTTGTACAACCCCTGCTTAAGGATGTTCAGAATAGAAATGAGGGTAAGAAGATCCTAAGATGTATCCCAACATATCTTCCAGGATTCTTCTTTTAGTTAATTACTAGCAGGATACGCCCGCTTCGCTTGGCGCCTTAGAGGCATGGCCGTTTATAGTTTCAACCCCAAAAGTAGCCTATGTCCTTTCCTAAAGTTTAGTCTATCTCCATACCAAATTTCATCAAAATCGGTTCAGTAGTTTAAGCGTGAAAGCGTAACATACATACAGACAGATAGACAGACAGACAGAGTTACTTTCGCATTTATAATATTAGTATGGATTTCATTAACACCTTTGCAATCGACCTTGAAAAATAATACCCCTCTTAAGATTTGTGGATTTTTCTCTGCAAAAGATAACTCGAAAACTTGAAGATAAAAAAATGACCCTTATGTAGTCACGTCGATATAAATTGAAAACAGTCTCTCATTTGAGTTTTTCTTTTTTCCTTTACAGGAAAATTTGTTGCTGGTCATGAATGAGCCACGGCGAAGGACTCAAATCAAACGATATGGTCATGACGAAGGCCTCATGGACATGTCCGACCTCGAGTCTACTTCAGGTGATTCAAATGAAGAACCCGACACGGCAATAGGTGTAGGACGTGGCAGAGGTAGGAAAGGCGCGACTCCGGAGATTATCTTGCTTTTGTGTTTGTGTTGTTGTTTTTTTGTAGTTTTGTGTTTTTATTGTTATCGTGGGTGATGAAAAAAAACTCGTTTGGGTCGTCAATATTTTTCGTTCGTTTCGAACTTCCCCACAGTTTCACTTTTTTTTTCAACGTAGCACAAGAGATATAGGATAAGACAAAGGTAGAAACATCGTGACTATGGTGGTAATAGGTGATAGATGCAGTAGAGTTTGTGGGGCAACAATCTTGTTTTTTGTCTCTTTTTTTCGTTGACGTTATGTAGTTTTTTTGCGTGCGTTGTAAAATCTTACGATTTAATCTCTTGGCAGAAATGTAGGGTACTTTTTCATGATCGTCGTAAAAAATACTCTTGGCAGTTGCCACAACATATCAACCTCAACCCGAATTCAAAAATGAGGAGAACAGTTGATTTTAAGAGGAACATCACTACGACAACAACTGTTAAAGAGGGGTAGTCTTTTTGTAAATGTATATTTCTTTGTGTTATTATGTCACAATGTTTGTGGACATCATATCATTACAAGGTATTTTCAACATTCACTCCAATATCACTAAGCCTAAGCTACACTTTAACAATTTTTACCTTATAATGCTACCACTTGGCACTATTACCATAGCTTCCCAATTGTCCTCAGGAGGCTGAGTTACCCCCAAACACAACCAGACCAAGTAGAAAATTCAATAAAACCCTTTTCAAATTTTCGACCCGTCCAGGAATCGAACCTGGAACCTCCTTGGTGCACGGAGATGTAGGCAGTCTTTACACGTTTATACCATCACTCCTCGCTTGTTCGAGAGAATTATTCAAATGAAAATAATCCTACATATTTTTGTCTGAAGTCATTTTTAATTTATAGCACCTGATAACATATTTATGTGAAGTCAGCTAATTCAAAGCTGTTTGATATTATAGACATACATGGAGGTCCAGTTTTCAAGCTAAACTCAATTTTCTCCGAACTAGTTAGATTTTTTTAAAGAAAAAAAAACACTTTATTTTTTTTTTTTTTTTTTTTTAGGAAAATGACCTTATCATAAATATAGTAAAAATGTATGAAATACTATTGTTGTGTGCGGGGCCCTCTCAAATCCATTAAATTGGTATTCGGATATGATAATAGACTTAATCCATTTTCAGAGTGTAGTCAGGGGACATGGCAGAATTCCAGTTAGGTGTCAGGGTTTTCCTGCATACACACTGGGTTCTCGTTGTGTCCGTCAGTCCTGGATGAAATTTTTGAGCCCTGATCAGTTCGAAATAAGTATACTTCTACTTTGTTTTCACGAACGTTGACCGGGGCGGTTATTGTCACCCCAGGTCTCTCTTTGTTTTGGGACATGATGATAGACTTAATCCATTTTCAGAGGGTGGCCAGAGGACATGGCAGAATTCCAGTTAGGTGTCAGGGTTCTCCTGACATTCTTACTGAGTTCTTGCTGTGTCGGTCACTCCTGGATGAAATTTTGAGCTCTGATCCGTTAAGACATTTCATTTATTTGATAGCACCCACATTTGATCCATGTCCTTCCAGAATGATCCTGGTGGTATTCGGACATGATGATAGACTTAGTCCATTTTCAGAGGGTGGTCAGAGGACTTGGCAGAATTCCAGTCAGGTGTCAGGGTTCTCCTGGCATTCTTACTGAAACACATTAGATCCATGTCCTTCCAGAATGATCCTGGAGGTATTCGGACATGATGATAGACTTAATCCATTTTCAGAGGGTCGTCAGAGGACTTGGCAGAATTCCAGTTAGGTGTCAGGGTTCTCCTGGCATTCTTACTGAGTTCTTGCTGTGTCGGTTACTCCTGGATGAAATTTTGAGCTCTGATCCGTTAAGACATTTCATTTATTTGATAGCACCCACATTTGATCCAAGTCCTTCCAAAATCATCCTGGTGGTATTCGGACATGGTGATAGACTCAATCCATTTTCAAAGATTGACCAGAAGACATGGCAGAATTCCAGTTAGGTGTTCCAGTTAGGGTTCTCCTTTCACTATCATTGGGTTTCCGCTGTGTCGGCCGCTCCTGGATGAAATTTTGAGCTCTGATCCGTTAAATATTTGACCGGCACTCTTTGTCGACTCAAGTCCTTCCAGAATCATCCTGGTGCTATTCGGACATGATGATAGACTTAATCCATTTTCAGAGATTGACCAGAAGACATGGCAGAATTCCAGTTAGGTGTCAGGGTTCTCCTGGCATTCTTACTGAGTTCTTGCTGTGTCGGTTACTCCTGGATGAAATTTTGAGCTCTGATCCGTTAAGACATTTCATTTATTTGATAGCACCCACATTTGATCCATGTCCTTCCAGAATGATCCTGGTGGTATTCGGACATGATGATAGACTTAGTCCATTTTCAGAGGGTGGTCAGAGGACTTGGCAGAATTCCAGTCAGGTGTCAGGGTTCTCCTGGCATTCTTACTGAAACACATTAGATCCATGTCCTTCCAGAATGATCCTGGTGGTATTCGGACATGATGATAGACTTAATCCATTTTCAGAGGGTCGTCAGAGGACTTGGCAGAATTCCAGTTAGGTGTCAGGGTTCTCCTGGCATTCTTACTGAGTTCTTGCTGTGTCGGTTACTCCTGGATGAAATTTTGAGCTCTGATCCGTTAAGACATTTCATTTATTTGATAGCACCCACATTTGATCCAAGTCCCTCCAGAATGATCCTGGTGGTATTCGGACATGATGATAGACTTAATCCATTTTCAGAGATTGACCAGAAGACATGGCAGAATTCCAGTTAGGTGTCAGGGTTCTCCTGGCATTCTTACTGAGTTCTTGCTGTGTCGGTTACTCCTGGATGAAATTTTGAGCTCTGATCCGTTAAGACATTTCATTTATTTGATAGCACCCACATTTGATCCAAGTCCCTCCAGAATGATCCTGGTGGTATTCGGACATGATGATAGACTTAATCCATTTTCAGAGATTGACCAGAAGACATGGCAGAATTCCAGTTAGGTGTCAGGGTTCTCCTGGCATTCTTACTGAGTTCTTGCTGTGTCGGTTACTCCTGGATGAAATTTTGAGCTCTGATCCGTTAAGACATTTCATTTATTTGATAGCACCCACATTTGATCCATGTCCTTCCAGAATGATCCTGGTGGTATTCGGACATGATGATAGACTTAGTCCATTTTCAGAGGGTGGTCAGAGGACTTGGCAGAATTCCAGTCAGGTGTCAGGGTTCTCCTGGCATTCTTACTGAAACACATTAGATCCATGTCCTTCCAGAATGATCCTGGTGGTATTCGGACATGATGATAGACTTAATCCATTTTCAGAGGGTCGTCAGAGGACTTGGCAGAATTCCAGTTAGGTGTCAGGGTTCTCCTGGCATTCTTACNAATTGTCCTAAAATAAGGACGAAAGGGCCACCTAAAACTTTCTCGCTTTGAGTTGATATGTTGTCAAGACAAATTTTAGGATATCGGACCGTGACTGTCCGATTTTGGTGAATAAATTAGAAATTTGACCGTAACTCGAAAATGATATGGGGGTATTGGTTTGTGTCCAGCCTGTATATTGCAACCTTTAAAAATCAAGATTTAAACGTTTCGTCAGGCGCCTTAGGGGCACGGCCATTCTGACTTTTTACTAAATTCAAAATATTATTTTGTCCTTTCCCGGTTTTGAACTCGTAACTCTGGAATGACTGGCCATACCTTTGCAGAAAATGTCCTAAAATAAGGACTAAAGAGACAACTAAAATTTTCTCGCTTTGAGTTGATATGTTCTTGCGACAAATTTTAAGATATCGAACCATGATTTTGGGGGGTGGGGGGAGGGGTCCATTCCCATAAATTTTTCGCTATCTGCTACCGTTTGGGTTGTGGTATTGTAACAACCCCTCATACACATAAATTTCTGATTTATATATTAAGATTAGAATATTTTTTGAAAGAAAAGATGAAATTTTAAAATGATGTATTGGCACCGTAAAGATCATATCCGGGTCCAGAAGTAATATCTGCATAAAACAAGGACAGACCAACAAACACACTTACGTATTAATAGTATTGGTAAAATACAGCTTGTAACAAACTCATGTCATCTAAATTATAAACCATTCATACCCCCAGCCTCCCCCTCTGTAAATAGGAAGAAAAAAATAGACTGCTGAGTGGAAGGTAAACGCTTTATGATAACAAGAATAAAATTTAAATCTATTAATTTTTTTTAAAAAATGTATTCACTTTACGATGCACTTACAATACCTACACGATAATGAGAAACTGTCTTCAAAAATTTCTTGATATCGATCATCAGTAGTTTTAGTGGAATGTTGATAAGTAGCTCAGTCAGTGATGGACATTTGATGAAGGACATGCATTTATTTTACCGTGGTATTCAATTTGTTTCAGGTGCCAAAGATTCTTCTGTGCCAAGAGGGAAAAGAAAAAAGAGACTGAGAGAAGCTTCGACTGGGAAGAAAGATTATGTTTCGGAAAGTCAAAGCAGAAAAGATTGGGACCACTGGTCGAGAGACGATAAATACGATGGGGACATTTTTCTTGAAAACACTTATAGGAAACATCTTAGTAGGCACGCTAATAAGTAAGTAAATTCTGGTTTGGGCTCCTTCTGCCATAAATACGATGGGGACATTTTTCTTGAAAACACTTATAGGAAACATCTTAGTAGGCACGCTAATAAGTAAGTAAATTCTGGTTTGGGCTCCTTCTGCCCACAAGCCAGTTCAGTGTTTGTGATAGGTCGGTCTGCATCTAAGGACAACTTGGAGTTTACCCTACCAGAAATTCAACAAACAAGTTCATACTTTTTTTCGCACTTTTCACTTAAATTTGACCGATTTTAATTGGGGTGTAGTTGATCCTACAAAGGGTTCCGTGCTAGAGAGAGAAAAAAAAATGTTTATGCAGGTTTTTACCACAGAAAAAAATATGAAAGCTAGTATTAACATTAGTGCAATAGAAAATATCTGAATCAGTCAATTCAGAAATCCCATAACTTAAAAATATCAACTTTCAGGAGGTAAAGTTTCTGATGTTTCTGAAATGAAAGCATATGTTTTTTAAAGTTTCTTATAGAAATACCATGACTCAGATGTTTTTTATGGAATTCATAGAAATCCTAATGTGCGTTCATTTCAGAAACACACACAGAGAGTTATGATTTTTCTGAAATGAATGCATATTACTATCTCCTATAAATTCCATACAAATCATCTGAGTCATTGCGTTTCTACAAGAAACGATGCATTTTCATCTCCTCTTTCCACTGATAAAAATCTCAATTTCGAAAAAATAATCAGTTATGGGGTTTCTGAAATGACTGAATCAACTATAAATTCTGTAAACTGAAGACCTCGCTCAATTAATGGGTCGCCATGAGGCTCTGGGTGACGTAATTTGGCCTATGAACGTTACAAATGTCCATGCTAAGTTTATTAAAATTGGACATCGCGTTTGGGAGCTATGATGAAAGGAATAGAGATGTAAATCATGAAGTTAAATGTGGAATTTATTTGTTCGGTCAAGAGACTCATGTGCGAAGAAGAATTTTTTTTTGGACTGAAGAGTCGTGAAAAGTGGATACCCACCATCCGGTCTGCCCCAGATGATTTCCCCAGTGGTTTAGATTAAACAAATTCAAGGATATATAGCTCTGCTAGTCAACCCCATAATGCACACGGAGTGTGCATTATGGGGTGATTGTAAGGCCTAATGGTTGGCATGACTTGGTAAAGCTGCTATTACATCAAGGACATATGTACTCACAAACTAACGTCTTATTATTATTATTGTTTTCATTGCAGAGTTCTCTTGAGGATACGAATGTTGCACTACATCAAAACGGAAATCATTAGCGATTGTGCTCAACCCATCATGGAGGGCATTCCCGCCAAGTAAGCTCTTTCCCACACTTTCTACATAAGAGAGTTCACCACTTCATGTGTATGCCCACGTGCCTGTAACATGTTTGAAAAAAAAACCATTTGAAGTATCTAGCGAATCGATTGGTATTGCCTTTAGTCCAAAGGGAAAACTTTTTCAAGTGGTACCCAAATTGAATGTACTCTCAAAGGGTCAACCCTGAAATGTTAAATAGTAATACGTTAACAACTACTAACTAAAAAGAAAAGTGTTGACTGAAAATCGCCTTACGGAACCCTACATTTTTTTTTTCAGCTCTCTGCCCATCAATCCACCCATTCCTCACTGTGATCAAGCGCCTGCACCTTGGTGGGACCGAGACGCTGACCGGTCGCTCATTATTGGTACATACAAACATGGCTACGAACAATACCATTTGATGCGAGGCGATCCTTGTTTGGTGTTTTTGGCCCGAGTGGGGCCTCCTCCTCCACCCAATCCACTGTAAGTTGATGCGTCCATCAGATGTTTTTTTTCTTTGTATTGAACTGTAAGATTCTCTGAACCATCAATGAAGCAGTTGCATTTGGTATCGAATCAAGAATTGAAATTTAAAAACCGAAACACTCTCCAGAACATAAACGCAATGATGTCTCCTTTTGGTGCATTGTAAATAAAATTTTAGTTGTTGAATCAAAAAGTAGCTTCCACAAAATTTATTTATTTTTTGGTAAACAGTTTTCAATTTCTTGTTCAAAAATAGACCTCTATTTTAAGGAAAACAAATTAACTTGACCACATAATAGATATTTTAAGGAGACCTCCCACCCCCTTAAAAATAATATTTGAGACGTCTCCGTGGCAGAGTGCGCATCACACTCGGTTTGCACCAAGGAGGTTCCGGGTTCGATTACCGGACGGGTCGAAAATTTGATAAAGGTTCGTTTCAAATTTTCTACTTGGTCTGGTTGTGATTGGGGGTAACTCAGCCTCGTGAGGACAATTGAATAGCTATGCTAGTAGCGACAAGTGATAGCATTATAAGGAAATTGTTAAAGTGTAGCTTAGGGCTCAGTGATATTGGAGTGATTGTTGAGAATACCTTGTAATGCTATGATGTTCACTAAAATTGTGACATAATACCACAAAGAAATATACATTTATATTACATTTTACAATACCAAAGTACTATTTGAGTTACGGCTGGTTCCATTTGGTCCGAATTTGGATTAAATTTTTTAGTACTTTTATTTAAGCAAGGAGAGACGGTTTCACATCTTCCTTTTCCAACTGAAATGGTGAGGAAGTTATTATTCTGACGTTTATTTCTACGCTAGCTAAAATATGATCAATTTTCCAGGGACGAAAATAAGGAAGATAAATTGAGTGATCATGAAGATGCAGCGTCTGAAGCTCCTCCTACGCCATCTGAACATTCGCAACCTTCGACGCCTCTTACTGTAACCGATGAGGGACGTTCTACACCCGATGATCCTACCAAACCCTTCTGGCCGAATGTGAGTGATCTGAACACTCGACTCAGACGAGTCATCACCTCGTACCAGAGGAGTTTCAAGAAAGAGGAAATGAAACTGTTGCAGAAGGCCAAGGTATGTGGACGTGGAATCTGTTCTTTCCAATTGGTTTCAATTATAAACAAAGTAAGGAAATCACTTGAACTTCTCTAGCGCTCGTTGGATCTCGGCATGTACCCGAAAGTGTGGGAAATAAAATGCTCCGCTAAAATTGATATCTGTGTCAACACAACGTTATAACGATTGATCCAAGTTTCTTATCGAACGAGATGAATAAATTATATTTGTAAAATACAAAATTAAAAAAAAGAAATCAGAGCCTTATATCGTAATAGCAACTATAGTGGCAACAAATTTTGAAATATACAGAAAAAATTCCCACTATAAGGGGCAATGCCTCCCCAAAGACATTTTTTGACTTACACAGAAAAACGACTAAAGGGGTGTCACAATCACAAAATTACTTAGAATTTGACTCCACGTCAAACCCCAGAAAAGAGAATGTCTTACTGCGAAATATCTTCGTTGACCTTTTCTGAACAAAGAATATGCTTTTTCCATTTCTGTCGAGAAGGGCAAGTGAGAGTGATTTCCGTTGGTTGTTTTTTGTTCTGTGTTCGTTGTAGTTTTTCTCTTTTTAGTTTCTTTCTTCTGCTTCACCATCCATCTCTGTTCTGTGTATCATATTCTGTGTGTTTCTCTGTGGGGGGGAATCATTTATTTCCTTTGGCTTTCTCAAGGGGGTAGTTAGTAATTATTTAGATTTTATCACTCGTAGTGTCGTCAGTACGAACTAGTAATTTTGAGGGAAATATCTTTCTTAACACACATTTTTGTTATATTATATAAAAAAAGACGGCCAAGCTGTGACATCGCTTAACGGGTGCTTCCGGCAACTGAGGCCCCTCCAAAAGTTTGATATTCTGCATTTCATGATACTTGGAATCCAAAAATCGAATTAAATTCGTCAGCCACATCGTCCTCTGTAAGTGGCACTTTTGCTACTTAGCGTTAACCTATTTAAATGAAATTTTGTTTGTAAGTCCATTTGGTGTCCAATGGGTGTGCCAAATCTATGCGTCATTTTTATCACATGTAAGGATTCGAATTATTTGAATTATACGTACCTTGAAACGTAAAATGTAAAATTTTGAGGGTGGGTATTTTTTTCGTGGTCCATTCCAAAGGTCCCATTATTGAAAATAATAAATCAAAAAATCGGGTCTGTCCGATTCTCGCATTGAACACACCGCGACGAGTTCCCCTGTACATTTGTTCTGAACTTCCCTCATAGTGTTGTGTGTTAGACTCGAATATCTTTTAGTTCTATTACTCAGTTTGTTGTTTTGTGTGTGGGGGTTTCTCTATCTCTCTTTTTTTCATTTCTGTTAGATCGTATATTTCATTTTCTTTATTTTTTTCTTTTTTTTTCTTTCTTTTTTGTTGTTGTTATTGTCGTTTTTAGCATCAAGGACTTACAAGTGACTCGCCGCATGCTCTTCTCCATTCTCCTTCCAACATCGTCACCACAACAAATACTTCTTGTCCTACGACGACCACATCGTCCACAACAACACCATTGTCACAAATCCCAACATCTTTACTAACCACCCCTGGAGGAATAGACATAGCAAGTCTGATGAACAGTCAGCCAGGGTGGGACTGGCAACAACTTGCTATGTATTTATGGGTTGGTATTTTATTTATTTTATTTTTTATCTCTTCTTCTCTCTTCACAAATAACAAAATAATATTTTGGAGTTTTTTTTTTATATAAAAAAAATGGATCATATTTTGGACAAAAAGCAAACATATTTTCATAATTGCCCCCAATGACTATATTTGGTTTATCATAGTTATTTTTCAAATTAAGGGAAGATCAGATACGAAGTTTGACTAGTAGTTCTGTGAATTGTAGAACTCCCTCACATAAAATGACCATCATTTGGCCTGGGATGGCCCAATAGGGTCCAAAATCGAATCCGTTAATTCTGTGAATATAATGAATGTACATACCAAATGTCATTAAAACTTTATAAGGCGTTCGAGAGTTATCGTGGTACAAAGAGACAAACCAATGAATATAAAAGGAATAGTGATGTTAAGACAAGACCTTCAGTTCGCTTTGTAAAAACACTGCCAACTTCTCCCATGGGTTTATTATTTTGTTATATTCTTGTACCGGATTCCTTGCATTTGAATGTGAGTAACGCCGAGCTTTGAGGACCAAATAAGACCTTGTATTTTTTTTGTATTTTTTATTTTTCAAAAAAGTTAGATGGCTAAAATTTCAATGTACGATCGTAATAAATGATTTTTTTTTAAGATTCTATCTACTACGAAAGCAACAAATTTTGGATGGGAGGGTATTTTTTTCGAGGTAGATTCCTAAGATTCATTAGAGAAAATATTAAACTAAAGTCACGCTTTTTTGTTATTTTATTTTAAATAATTAACCGTGAATTTTGTCCGGTAGGTAAAGAAAATGTTCCACTAACACCATAACTGTTGACCCGTAAAGTCCAAGCTAGAACTTATCTCTTTTTCCCCTCGCGGGAGCTACTGACTGACCTCTCAATTTTAATCCTGAAATTGGGTGTAGTGTTAAATTTTAAAATAAATTGATTTTAGTAGTGTTTGTTAATAAACGTATTTTCAGTGTGTTTTAAGAATTTTGTTTGGCTTTTGAAGTATTTGTTAATGCTCAAACTAATTAGAAAGCATCTACTCCCATAATTCAAAGTTTCTTGAAAATAATTTTATCTGAACAGAAATTTTCCATGTGTGTTCCAAAAATATCTTCAAATTTTCAAAAAAAGTATGTCCAAGAAAGTTTGGACGTGGCGTCGGGCGTAAAAAAGATGAATAACTCAAAAATAAAGCTTTTGTTAAAAATAAAAAGTTGAAGGGAGTATTTTTGGTAGGTATTGCCATCTAGAATCATCCCATTAATTAATTATTGTCCTCCTTAACTGGGACACCCTGTATATCAATTAATAGTGGAATTGTCGGTTCTCATGGTAGCTGGATGTATGAAAGTTGTTGTTTACTATAATTTTTAATTATCACCATACATCCAATAAGTGGCATGGGCCTCCAGAATTATGTCAATCACTGCAATTTTATTACGTTAGTAACATAATACTATTGCAAAGGTACGTTTTTATTTTATTTTACACCATCAGTCGAGGTGGAATCGGTCCGCGCGGATGTCATCCCCAAGTAACATCTCACAAGCATGACCTGCTTCCGCTATGCAAGTTATTAAGTCATAATTTGATTTGAAGAAATTACGACTTCGGAACATTCCTCTATAGAAATTTAAAAAAAGTATTATTTTACACTATCAGCTCAAGCTTAGGTGTACTTGGCCCCTGCGGTTGTCAGTAACTTCTCTCGACCTTATATATTGTTAGGGGGGAAGCTTGGTTCCCTCTGCCAAACTTTTGCAAAATTTGATACCAAGTATCAGTAATGCAGAGACATTCGGTCACTGCCGAACTAAGATAGGGAAGTACTTTACGACGTCATCTCGAACATGGCAAGGAACATAAACAAGAGAAATCATATTGCCAGAGAGATGAAGGTCGACAGCAGTATAAAGTCCTAGGAGATTTTCTAAGAGGGGATCAGATTAATTTTAGAGATAGGAAGTGCACAAGCTGTCTCACAATATGGCTTATTATTCTCATTGGAAGTTAGTAAGTCATACTTGGAATGAAAGAAATAAAAGAATGCCTTGGAAAGCAGCAGTACGATTATTCACCTGTGGCCTATTCCACGAAGCAACTTCTTACTTCGCACTTTTCAAAAAAAAAAAAAAAAATGGAATGAGGAATCTTTGCGTTCCACGAAGCAACTTCTCACTTAGCACTTTTTTTAAAAAAAAAGAATGGGGTGAGGAATATTTGCGTTCCACGAAGCTTTTCAAAATCTTCCGCATTACAATGCCTACACTGCCTAATGAGAAGTTGTTTACATTTTTTTCATCTCGATTTCATTCTGAAAATTTACTGAATTATCTACCATCACTCCAACTTTGCACTTCTCAAAAACGTTCATGGAACAGAAATCAAAGTTGCTTTGTGGAATAGGCCACTGGAGGGGGTGTTTTCAATATTATGATTTTAAGAGCCGCACAGTAAGTAAATTTCAATAGCCAATCGCTGTACGTTATTCATTCAGTAGAGGCTCCTTCTAGTTTCTTTCCTTTGTTTTTGCATATGTGTTTTTTTGATTTCTCTAATTGTAATTATTAGTGTTTGTTTTGTTTCGTTTGCATATATCTTATCCTCTGTTGTCAACTTGTCAGTTTGCAAACCAGTGGTTTGCTCATATCTCGTAACAGAATTTATCCACAGAACTAGCGCTTAATTTATAGATTAATCTGAATCTAACTCATAGCGGATTTTTTTTTTTTTTTTTTTTTTTTTTTTTTTTTTTTNTTTTTTTTTTTTTTTTTTACCGAAGTAGTGTAGTCTATGTTTTAACTCACCTTTGATACATGTGAAAAAGAATGACTTTTATCATATTTTTGACAAAATCGCTGGTTAGTAAACCGAGCAGTAGATCTATGAGGCCCAAATTTTTACAAGTTTTGGGGGAATTGACTTCTTGTCATTCCAGGTGGGCATTTAACTGGAAACTTAAAAACCACACCCAGCCTGGGTTGGGTCGGGAATAACCACTATCACGAGAGGTCAAACCTAGATGTTGACCCACTAAGTAAAATATCGTTGGACGTTGCTTAACTTCAGTGATCGTACAAGAAATGGTGTATTGATGCTAGCTCTACTAGTTTTTCTAGTAGATGAAAATTCGACGGGCGAACAGATTTTTGATTTCGATTTTTGGATTCTAGCTACCTTCTCATGTTAATTTTCAAATTTTGAGGGGGAGGAAGGGTTCAATATTCAAAATAATAAACGAAAATTCACGAACTGAGCTGTTACTTTATTTAATCGGGTCTTTTCGTATTTCGCTCTCAACAGCGTGAAAAAATGTGTTCGAATTTTAAAAAAATCATATCGGACGAAAAATAAAATTGATCGTTCTTCAAATAATTAGATTTGAAAAAGATTCGTCAAATTTATTTAGACCCCCCACATCGGGCATACATACCAAATTACACGGAAATCGGTTAACGCTAACTAACAAATGTGCCTCACACGACGAACGACCGAATTATACTGCGCGTCCCAAAAGTCTGAGACCACCTGAATATCTTTTGAGCGGCTTTATGTGGAGTTTGGAAATTTTGCATGGTATTATATTAAAAATTAAACCACCTGATGGGTTGACCAATTCTTCAGGGGCGGATTGTATGTGGTCCCCAGGGGGTCCATTTTTTGTTTTTTTAAGTACGAACCTCCATCTTATACATTTTCAGAAAGACAATAAAATTGGAAGTACTTTGCAAAAAATTCACATGTCGCAAAATTCACATAGCGTTTGGTTTCAAAATGGCGCCCAAGTGAAATTTCCAAGACATGACTTCAAAGAGTGTCTAAAACTAGGCGAATGATGTCTAAAAATAGGTTCTTCGACATTGGTGTCCTATGCAATTATTCAATATTCCATTCAAATAATTCGCCTAGTTTTAGACACTCTTGGAAGTCTATGACTTGGAAATTTCAAATGGCCGCCATTTTGAAACCAATACGCTAGACATGTAAATTTTTTTGCAAATTACTTATAATTCTATTGTCTTTCTGGAAATGTATCACAAGATCGTATTTAAAAAACAAAAGTTGGACCCCCTGGTGACCACATGGGACCCGTCCCTGAATAATTGGTCACACCATCAGGTGGTTTATTTGGTATTGTATTTTGTTTAAAAAATACAATACCATGCAAAATTTCAAAAGTCCTCATAAAGCCGTTCAAAAGATATTCAGTTGGTCTCGGACTTTTGGAACACCCTGTATTTATTATTCGATTTTTGGATTCTACATATAGATTCATAATTATTGAGAAGTTAAATATAAAATGTCATACCAAAATAGTCCTAAAAGTTGACATATATGTTTTGTGTCAAATGTACACTTATCTTGATTCTGTTAATTTT
>CM022877.1:34074068-34107026 GCA_012654025.1 Pachypsylla venusta | reverse complement strand
CTTGGTCTGATTGTGTTTGGGGGTAACTCAGCCTCCTGAGAACAATTGAGTAGCTATGGTAATAGCGCCAAGTGGTAGCATTATAAGGAAATTGGTTAAGTGTAGCTTAGGCTTAGTGATATTGGAGTGTATGTTGAAAATACCTTGTAGTGCTATGATGCCCACAAACATTGTGATATAATAACACAAGGAAATATACATTTACATTTACTTTTTTTTTAAATGGACCCTAAAATTGACATACAATACCAAATTTGAAGTCTCTGGCTCTTACCATTCTCTTTTTAGACAGGATTAATGAAAACCGCTAAAAAGCGTCAAAAACCGCCAAGGGTGTATTCGATTACACACAATATTTTCTGGGCACAATGAGAGCCCATATGGGACCTATTATATACTAAATTTCATCCAAATCGGTAAAAAGAATACTTCCAAGGCACACAAGCCTATGCCAGTCGTAATTGGCTCTTTTGCGCTAAGTGGCAAAAGAGCCAATTACGACTGGCATAGGCTTGTGTGCCTTGGAAGTATTCTTTTTACCGATTTGGATGAAATTTAGTATATAATAGGTCCCATATGGGCTCTCATTGTGCCCAGAAAATATTGTGTGTAATCGAATACACCCTTGGCGGTTTTTGACGCTTTTTAGCGGTTTTCATTAATCCTGTCTAAAAAGAGAATGGTAAGAGCCAGAGACTTCAAATTTGGTATTGTATGTCAATTTTAGGGTCCATTTAAAAAAAAAGTAAATGTAAATGTATATTTCCTTGTGTTATTATATCACAATGTTTGTGGGCATCATAGCACTACAAGGTATTTTCAACATACACTCCAATATCACTAAGCCTAAGCTACACTTAACCAATTTCCTTATAATGCTACCACTTGGCGCTATTACCATAGCTACTCAATTGTTCTCAGGAGGCTGAGTTACCCCCAAACACAATCAGACCAAGTAGAAAATTCGAAAAAAACCTTTTCAAATTTTCGACCCGTCCAGGAATCGATCCCGGAACCTCCGTGGTGCAAGCCGAGTGTGATGCGCACTCTGCCACGGAGACGTCTTAGGGTCCATTTACGCCCCAGATTTGGAATCGTCACGAAAAAATAAAAATACCCCCCTCAATTATTTTTTTTTTGGGGGGGGGGTTAGTCAGTGAAAAAATAAACCAATGTGTCACATTGGCAGTGATTTTTATCATTAATTTATGAGAACTTAGAGCAGTATGACTACACGCTTCCAAAAAACAAAACATCTTTAGAATTTATCTCTCCCTCTCTCTGGCTGTCATATTCTTCCAATATATCATCAAACATCTCACCCATTACAAATCCATCTCACTCATTTTCTCTGGAATATATATCTCTCTCAATCTTTCACTGCTTTATCTCTTCCTCCCCCTTTCTCTGTGGCTGTTATATTCTTCCAATATATCATTATCATCAAACATCTCACCCATTACAAATCCATCTCACTCATTTTCTCTGGAATATATATCACTCTCAATCTTTCACTGCTTTATCTCTTCCTCACCCTTTCTCTGTGGCTGTCATATTCTTCCAATATATCATTATCATCAAACATCTCATCCATTACAAATCCATCTCACTCATTTTCTCTGGAATATATATCTCTCAATCTTTTACTGCTTTATCTCTTCCTCGCCCTTTCTCTCTGGCTGTCATATTCTGCCAATATATCATTATCATCAATCATCTCACCCATTACAAATCCATCTCACTCATTTTCTCTGGAATATATATCTCTCAATCTTTTACTGCTATATCTCTCCCTCACACTTTCTCCCTGGCTGTCATATTCTGCCAATATATCATTATCATCAAACATCTCACCCATTACAAATCCATCTCACTCATTTTCTCTGGAATATATATCTCTCAATCTTTTACTGGTTTATCTCTCCCTCCCCCTTTCTTTCTGGCTGTCATATTCTCCCAATATATCATTATCATCAAACATCTCACCCATTACAAATCCATCTCACTCATTTTCTCTGGAATATATATCTCTCTCAATCTTTCACTGCTTTATCTCCTTCTCCCTTTCTCCCCCTTTCTTCTTGGCTGTCATATTCTTCCAATATTTCATTATCATCAAACATCTCACCAATTACAAATCCATCTCACTCATTTTCTCTGGAATATATATCTCTCTCAATCTTTCACTACTTTATCTCTTCCTCCCCCTTTCTCTCTGGCTGTCATATTCTGCCAATATATCATTATCATCAAACATCTCACCCATTACAAATCCATCTCACTCATTTCCTCTGGAATATATATCTCTCTCAATCTTTCCCTGCTTTATCTCTTCCTCACCCTTTCTCTCTGGCTGTCATATTCTGCCAATATATCATTATCATCAAACATCTCACCCATTACAAATCCATCTCACTCATTTCCTCTGGAATATATCTCTCTCTCAATCTTTCCCTGCTTTATCTCTTCCTCACCCTTTCTCTCTGGCTGTCATATTCTGCCAATATATCATTATCATCAAACAACTCACCCATTACAAATCCATCTCACTCATTTCCTCTGGAATATATATCTCTCAATATTTCACTGCTTTATCTCTACCTCTCTCTTTCTCTCTGGCTGTCATATTCTTCCAATATATCATTATCATCAAACATCTCACCCATTACAAATCCATCTCACTCATTTTCTCTGGAATATATCTCTCTCTCAATATTTCACTGCTTTATCTCCCTTTCTCTCTGGCTGTCATATTCTTCCAATATATCATTATCATCAAACATCTCACCCATTACAAATCCATCTCACTCATTTTCTCTGGAATATATCTCTCTCTCAATATTTCACTGCTTTATCTCCCTTTCTCTCTGGCTGTCATATTCTTCCAATATATCATTATCATCAAACATCTCACCCATTACATATCCATCTCACTTATTTTCTCTGGAATATATATCTCTCCCAATCTTTCATTGCTTTATCTCCTCCTCCTCCTCCCCCATTGGGTGAGCAGGTTTTTTTCTTTTTCATTTTTCTTCATGATAAGCGTTATCTATTATTTATTTTGCTTTCAAATTTTCACTGGCAGGGAATAAATTTCGTCAAATTTACATCTAACTTTTCCACTCTTTGTATAGTGAGATGAAAAATATATGGATGCTTTGTTTAGTGTGAACCGAACCGCACGTACGAGATGTCATCAATATCTAGTTGATCGGGGTGGTGTATTTAGAGTTATATCTATTAAGAGAATATGATAAGGGAATAAATTTCGTCAAATTTACATCTAACTTTTCCATTCTTTGTATAGTGAGATGATACATATATGGATGCTTTGTTTAGTGTGAACCGAACCGCGCGTATATCATTTTCCACTCTTTGTATAGTGAGACGGAAAAATATATATATGGGTGCTTTGTTTAGTGTGAACCGAACTGCACGTATGAGATGTCATCAGTTTGATCAGGTTGATCGGGGTGGTGTATTTACTGTTATTTATTGATTTAGGTTACAATTAACTAGTGATGGCATATCGTCCAAAAATATATCGAATTATTACGGAGAACATTAAAATCGAATTTATATCCAACGTCTATGCCACGTTGGATCACTGATTGGGATATTGTCTAACCTGTTGATAGAAGAGATGACAAAGTCGACATTATTATGGAGAACATTAAAATCGAATTAATATCCAACGTCTATGCCACGTTGGATCACTGATTGGGATATTGTCTATCGAATTTATATCCAACGTCTATGCCACGTTGGATCGCTGATTGGTGATGTTGATCGTGGTGTTGACGTTGTTCTTATTGTTTTTCTTTTCCAGTACTAGGCATGTTGTTGTTGTCGTTGTTGATGGTGATTTTGTTCGCAATGGTGACGTTGTTCTTATTGCTTTTCTTTTCCAGTACTAGGCATGTTGCTGTTGTCGTTGTTGATGGTGATGTTATTTGTAATGGTGACGTTGTTCTTATTACTTTTCTTTTCCAGTACTAGGCATGTTGCTGTTGTCGTTGTTTGTAATGGTGACGTTGTTCTTATTGTTTTTCTTTTTCAGTGCTAGACATGCTGTTGTTGTCGTTGTTGATGGTGATCTTGTTCATGGCGGTGACGTTGTTGTTGTTTTGATGGTGATCTTGTTCGTGGTGGTGAAGTTGTTGCTGTTGATGATGGTGATGCCGTTCGTGGTGGTGACGTTGTTGTTGTTGATGGTGATGTTGTTCGTGGCGGTGACGTCGTTGTTGTTGATGGTGATGTTGTTCGCGGTGGTGACGTTGTTGTTTTTGATGATGGTGACGTTGGTGTTGTTGATGATGGTGATGTTGTTCGTTGTGGTGACGTTGTTGTTGATGATGGTGATGTTGTTCGTGGTGGTGACGTTTTTGTTGTTGATGATGGTGATTTTGTTCGTGGTAATGACGTTTTTGTTGTTGATGGTGATTTTGTTCGTGGCGGTGACGTTGTTGTCGTCATTGATGGTGACGTTGTCGTTGCTTTTCAGTAATAAGTATGTTGTTGTTGATGTTATTCGCGGTGTTGCCTTTATTCTTATTCTTTTTGATATTGACCACACGCGTTGCCACTGGTCAAAATATTTAAATGTGAGTGTGTGACGTCTGGGCTCCAATGAGAATACATTGTGTTTGGTGGGTTGAGTTTGGTTTTATGATTTTGTTCCCAAGTTGACCTCATCCCATCCAATTTTAAGAAAATAATTTATATTTTTTTTTTTTCACAAACACGCGGCTGGCATCACGTTATTCATTAAACTTAACCTAATCAAGTTAAGAAAGGTAAACAATTGAGGTCTATCGTTATCACGCAATCGAGAATGGGCGCGTGTAACGGAATGAACGTTTTGTCACGAAAATTATAAGTTGTGTGATTCGAGCTAGAATTTGCGGAAGAAGTAAACCCGGCCAATAAATTCGGCAAACATGAAAGTTTTATTATATAATAACGTGATAGAAAATTAACGGCTATTATATTAATACTAGCTGTTAGCCCGAGCTTCGTTACGGTTACAAAATTCAACAATACCTTCGTGATTACGACATTAAAGCTTCTCAGGTTTGGATTTTTGGTGGGACCGACCCCCCAGAGTGAGCACGGCTCCTAATTAGAAAATTCAATATGACTTAAGTTAATATATTAGGTAGCCGTAACCGTAAAATGTTTCGGGACAGTCAAAGAAGAGACAGTGTCATATAGGGTGCGGCAATTAGTATTTCCGCATTTGAAAGAGCTGACCATTGCGACAACTAAAAACTAGATGTCATTTCGTGTTGAATATCACAAACGCCACGCTCCTCCCACTATCACTTCCCCTCACACGATTTTTTGAAAAGTGGGAGAACTAATTACCGCACTCTGTATATAACGTGAAACAAAATTAACGGCTATTATATTAATACTAGCTGTTAGCCCGAGCTTCGTTACGGTTACAAAATTCAACAATACCTTCGAGATGACGACATTCAAGCTTCTCAGGTTTGGATTTTTGGTATGACCGACTCCCGGAGTGAGCACGGCTCCTAATTAGAAAATTCAATATGATTTAAGTTAATATATTAGATAACCGTAAAATGTTTCGGGACAGTGTCATATAGTTCTGGAAGTATACATACTTTATGAATTTTCGCATGCACAACTTTGCAAACAGAATGTAATCTTTAAAAAAATAAGAAGAACGGTACCTATCTTACCTATATCAAAAAGAGCTTTGAGATTTGGAATAAACTCACAGAGCGAGACCTATATTATAAAAAATTGAAAAAAATAAAGAGTGAAATGATAAATATACGAGAGATGATGAGAGAAACAGAAAGCAAGACCTGATGAAGATGGGGAAGAGGTAGAACAGACAAGGATCCGGGCAGGGGGGGGGGGAGCTTTGAGATTTGGAATAAACTCACAGAGCGAGACCTGTATTACAAAAAATTGAAAAAACTAATAAAGTGAAATAATAAATATAGGACAGATGATGAGAGAAACAGAAAGCAAGACCTGATGAAGATGGGGAAGAGGTAGAACAGACAAGGATCCGCCCCCGGGGGGGGGAGCTTTGAGATTTGGACTAAACTCACAGAGCGACCTGTATTATAAAAAATTGAAAAAAATAATAAAGGGTGAAATGATAAATATACGACAGATGATGAGAGAAACAGAAAGCAAGACCTGATGAAGATGGGGAAGAGGTAGAACAGGCAAGGATCCGCCCCCGGGGGGGGGAGCTTTGAGATTTGGAATAAACTCACAGAGCGAGACTTGTATTATAAAAAAATTAAAAAACTAATAAAGAGTGAAATGATAAATATAGGACAGATGATGAGAGAAACAGAAAGCAAGACCTGATGAAGAGGGGGAAGAGGTAGAACAGACAAGGATCCGCCCCCGGGGGAGGGTGGGGAGCTTTGAGATTTGCAATAAACTCACAGAGCGAGACCTGTATTATAAAAAATTGAAAAAAATAGTAAAGAGTGAAATGATAAATATAGGACAGATGATGAGAGAAACAGAAAGCAAGACCTGATGACGATGGGGAAGAGGTAGAACAGACAAGGATCCGCCCCCGGGGGGGGGCGGGGAGCTTTGAGATTTGCAATAAACTCACAGAGCGAGACCTGTATTATAAAAAATTGAAAAAAATAGTAAAGAGTGAAATGATAAATATAGGACAGATGATGAGAGAAACAGAAAGCAAGACCTGATGAAGAGGGGGAAGAGGTAGAACAGACAAGGATCCGCCCCCGGGGGGGAGCTTTGAGATTTGGAATAAACTCACAGAGCGAGACCTGTATTATAAAAAATTGAAAAAAATAGTAAAGAGTGAAATGATAAATATAGGACAGATGATGAGAGAAACAGAAAGCAAGACCTGATGACGATGGGGAAGAGGTAGAACAGACAAGGATCCGCCCCCGGGGGGGGGGAGCTTTGAGATTTAGAACAAACTCACAGAGCGAGACCTGTTTTATAAAAAAATTGAAAAAATAATAAAGAGTGAAATGATAAATATAGGACAGATGATGAGAGAAACAGAAAGCAAGACCTGATGAAGAGGGGGAAGAGGTAGAACAGACAAGGGTCCGCCCCCGGGGGGGAGCTTTGAGATTTGGAATAAACTCACAGAGCGAGACCTGTATTATAAAAAATTGAAAAAAATAGTAAAGAGTGAAATGATAAATATAGGACAGATGATGAGAGAAACAGAAAGCAAGACCTGATGAAAATGGGGAAGAGGTAGAACAGAAATAATCCGCCCAGGGGGGGGGGGGCTTTGAGATTTGGAATAAACTCACAGAGCGAGACCTGTATTATAAAAAATTGAAAAAAAATATTAAAGAGTGAAATGATAAATATACGACAGATGATGAGAGAAACAGAAAGCAAGACCTGATGAAGATGGGGAAGAGGTAGAACAGACAAGGATCCGCCCCGGGGGGGGAGCTTTTGAGGTTTGGAATAAACTCACAGAGCGAGACCTATATTATAAAAAATTGAAAAAAAATATTAAAGAGTGAAATGATAAATATAGGACAGATGATGAGAGAAACAGAAAGCAAGACCTGATGAAGGTGGGGAAGAGGTAGAACAGACAAGAATCCGGGCGGGGGGATCCTCCTCCTCCCCCCCCAACAAAAAGAATGCAAGATAAATTCGCAAACTCGTTCTAGCAGAATTACAACTGAGATGATGTTTTGTGTTCCTCCTAAATCCAACGGTTCTCCCCATTCCTGCCTTTTGAGTTCCAGTTTGGAGAAATGGTAGAAGTAGGTTGATATGCTGAGGTTGCTGAAAAGGTTTTGATGACTATTGACAAGGTCGTACCTAGGGGAGGGTTTATGGGGTTCAGACCCCCCGAAATTGTATAATGGATGACATATGTAATATTGTAAGGTGTAACTCATCATCATCATCACCACCAAAAACATCAACAATAACAACAACAATAACAAAAGAACATCAACCATAGCAACAACATCAACAATAACAACAACAACAAGAACAACAATAACAAAACAACATTAGCAAGGACACCAACATCAACAAGAACAACAAAATCATCAACAATAACAACAAAATCGTCAACAATAACAACAACATCAACAAGAACAATAACCAAACAACATCAACAAGAACAACAACATCATCATCAACAAGAACAACAACATCAACAAGAACAACAAAATCATCAACAATAACAACAAAATCGTCAACAATAACAACAACATCAACAAGAACAACAACAATAACCAAACAACATCAACAAGAACAACAACATCATCATCATCAACAATAACAACAACATCAATAGGAACAACAAAATCATCAACAATAACAACAAAATCATCAACAAGAACAACAACATCAACAGGAACAACATCATCATCAACAAGAACGACAACAATAACCAGACAACATCAACAAGAATAACAACATCAACAAGTACAACAACAATAACCAAACAAGAAAAACAACATCATCATCAACAACAATAACAACATCACCTCCATGATCATCATTTTCAGGTGTTAGTCATGGCTTGGCTGTCAATCCTTCGTTCCAGTTTGGAGAAATGGTAGAAGTAGGTTGATATGCTGAGGTTGCTGAAAAGGTTTTGATGACTATTGACAAGGTCGTACCCAGGGGAGGCTCCATGGGGTCCAGACCTCCCGAAATTGTATAATGCATGACATATGTACTATTGTAAGGTGTAACTCATCATCACCACCAAAAACATCAACAAGAACAACAACAATAACAAAAGAACATCAACAAGAACAACAAAATCATCAACAATAACAACAAAATCGTCAACAATAACAACAACATCAACAAGAACAACAACAACAACAACATCATCATCATCATCAACAACAATATCATCATCATCAACAACATCATCTTCCATGATCATCATTTTCAGGTGTTTGTCCTGGCTTGGCTGTCAATCCTTCGCCCCCCCCCCTCCCGAAAAAAACTTGGGTACGGTCCTAGCCATTGACTAGAACTGTGTTGATATGCATTTGGAATAAAAAAAACACTGACACTGACAAAAGTCTTGAAGCACAATTTGACCCCCACAAGTGAGACCTTGGGGCGATCGATAAATCATGAAAATCTGTCAATGCTGACAAAAGTGTCACTCGTCAAGCGAACCGATTTTTATTCGATTTTTGAATTCAGCGTAGCTTAATAGTAAAATATCACATTTTTTAAGGGGCAGGGGATATTTTTTCGTGACGATTCCAAATGTTCGTTTTTGAAAATAATAAACCGCAAGGAAAACAATTTAGATGCAGTATTTGGAGATGGATTAAAAAAAATAAAACAGAGGAGGAACAGAAAGAAAGGGTTGGGAACAGTCAGTGAGGGGGGACTAGAGAGCAGGCCCGCGGGGGGGGGGAAACTAGTTTATTTGAATTGTTTCTGAAATTGAGACGAAATGTAAACTTTCTATTTGTGAGTAATTTGATTTCCTATAAAATAATTTTCTTCAAAATTTATTGAAACTTCTATCCTTGCTAATATCCCCTTCAATTTCTGGCACAAAATATTCTATTTTGTATCACCTCACCCCCACAGTTTTCACACCATCCCTTGTACGCTTTCAAAATCCATCTTACGTTCCTAGATCTGACTCCGGGGGAGGAACAATTTTCACCCTAAAAAATACAGTGTCAATATACTACATGTCAATTATAAGCCATCCTCAAGTGACTCGGACCGTGAGGATGTCACCCTCAAGTGACATCTCACAAAATCTGTCATAATTGTATTGGAAGAAATTATGCCTTTGGAAAAGCCAGGAAATAAGAAAAAGTGAGAAGTTACAAACCTAAATAGTTTTGATTCTAGTGACAAGAAATAAGAAAAAACGAGAAGTTACAGACATAAATAGTTTTGATTCTAATGACAAGAAATAAGAAAAAGCGAGAATTTACAGACATAAATAGTTTTGGTTCTAATGACAAGAAATAAAAAAAAACGAGAAGTTACAGACATAAATAGTTTTGTTTCTAATGACAAGAAATAAGAAAAAATTATTCAGAAAAAAACTTGAAAAATTTCATTATGATAATTTTCTCATCGGGCCTCTTAGGAAATCCCGGGGCTCAGGGGATTCCCCCCCATTCCCCCTCCTCTCTTGTCGGACCTGCTCACCGTACCCATATTAGAAATTTCATTTTGCTAATGACTTTTCATCTTTGGAGCAGTTTTTTCGAAGGCTGGATGCTCTTCCTTACACAAAACTTTCTGTATTTAATACACGGAATTAGGACTGTCACCTACTGAAGCTGGCTTGCTCCCCTCGGTGGCTACAATAACTCTAACAGTATCCATAGACCATTGCCTCTCCCTGTATAAACATATGACTTGTTCATACATAAATTCTTATTCTTAACAAAACAAAGGAAATAATTTCAGCATCTGAGAATTGTTTTCGTTTCGGAGAACAACATCATGCGGTGTAAACATACACTAAGCTTTTGTGTATTTACATCACCCCCCCCCCACACACACCACCTCCCGTCCCAACCCCACCTCCACTTCCCCCAACTCAACCACAGTTTTGTAAAAATCAAAAATCTTTTTCAAAAGAACAATATATGAGTCGGAGAAAGAAGGGTAATATCTCAGCCTGAGTATAAAAGCAGACCCCTCCCTACTTATTGTTTTGACTGACAACCTCTCATTTCAATGCTGGATTTGAGCGAAGGGATATTAGTAATACGCTATCATTTTATAGAGTCGGGCAAGGCCGTACCCAAGAAAGGGGGTCCAGGGGGACCAGACCTCCCAGCAATACGCTATCATTTTATAGAGTCGGGCAAGGCCGTACCCAGGAAAGGGGGTCCAGGGGGACCAGACCCCCCGAAATTTAAATCTTTTTTTTTTTAATGAAAATATTCTACTTTGCACGTGACCTATAATATTAAAAATACGCCAACAAAAACAAACACAGCAGCAACAACATCAACAAAAACAACATCACCTTTCCTTGATAATCATTTTCAGGTGTTAGTCCCGGCTTGGCTGTCAATGCTTCGGACCTCTCCTCCCCCCATCAATAATGGGCTGTCATTTGGCCCCGGTCTTGCAATAGTGGCCAAACACTAATTGCATGGATGTAATGAATGTTCAATCCAAATTACATCAACATCAAATATAAGACGTTCGAGAAATGTCGAAATTATTTTTCTCCAGCTAGCCGCTATAGCCACTTATTCAGCCACTGCCGCTATCTCTTCCACATTATCCTTTTGGAAAAAAAAAGTTTTGACTGACGTGCGTGCCGCTTACTCTGTGGGATAATATCTTCACAAAGGTTGATGCGCTAGCCGCTCAGTCAGCCACTGCCGCTATCTCTTCTACATTATCCTTTTGACTGACGTGCGTGCCNCCTTTTAGGATACAAAATTGGGGTTTTTATTATACTGAATACTGTGTATTATTATTGTTGTAAAACACTACCCGTGCCTTCGGGCACGGCCAGGGACCATCAACACCGTTCCGATGACAACTCACTGTGTTTTTCCTCCGTTGGACCCAGCCGTGCTGCTCCACATACTTCCTCAAAGAGTTGGTATATAAATCCTTGCTAAACCCTGAAGTGTCTGATCGTTGTCGTCTATGTATGCTGGCTGCTCATGATGTAAATCATGAGCAGCCAGCAACTATCCATCAAACCCAACTAATCTAGAGCCGTCAGCATTATGGAAAGATCTTGTTGGAGAGGCCGCCTTTCTTGGCCTGGAGACACAGTGAGAGTCGTTGAGAACGTTAACAACAACATTGTTGTAAAATAAACAAGACCAGTCTCATCCTAGTAGCATAATGAACGTATAGTAATAATAGCACGCTCGTTTTGTTTTTTCTTTGCGTGGCAAAACTAGCGTTTTGCTTAATACTGTCTTTACTGGACTATAAATTTATAGTCAAGTGAAGATATAGTAGGTATTTTATTAGCCTTATTACTATTAAATTGTATTTTCAACATTATTACTATTAAATTGTATTTTCAACATTATTACTATTAAATTGTAATTTCAACATTATTACTATTAAATTGTATTTTCATCATTCTGCTACAGGTGGCTCCTTGTTGACCTTCCTTCGGAACAACGCCAATTCTCTAGTCGTAAAACAGTTGCTGAGTATGTGTCGAGATGCAGCTGCTGGGATGTGTTATTTAGAAAGTAAAAATTGTATTCACAGAGATTTGGCTGCAAGGAACTGTCTCATAGGTAAGAGGAGGTAGTAGTAGCAGCGGGTTTTCTCACGAAATCAACCGTTCTTCCCATTTATAGATGTATGACTAATTAAAATGGTAGAAACAGATTGATATGAGTTTATCGAAAATATTTTGATGGCCCTTGGCTGAAACTGAGATGATATGCGTTCCAGGTCGTCCTGCTGCGTAGAACCGGCCATCGTGGTTAGAGGAGGTCGTCAGGAGTGGCGCGCACAAGGAGGGAAGCGGGTATAAACAAAACTATCTTGATTATACCTTAGGCCGGCCATACTCGCACCGATAAGTCTGTGCAGACTTGTCTGTACAGACTTATCTGCGCAGACAACTCTCGTGTATGGCAGGATCTGCACAGATTTTGACTGAAAATCGGAAACAAAATCTGCGCAGATAAGTCTGTACAGACAAGTCTGCACAGACTTATCGGTGCGTGTATGGCCGGCCTTAGACATGAAAATCTTGCTCCAAATAAATACGAGTACGTCAAAATAGCTTCGTCACTGTTTCATCTCTTTGAAACATATTACATCAAATCAAGGACGTATCCGGAGAGGGGGTCCATGAGGTCCAAACCTCCCCCTCCCCCCGAAATTTTATTTTTGTATGCATGACTTATTTGACTTATGTAATACTAGCAGAATACGCCCGCTTCGCTTGGTGCTTTAGAGGCATGGCCGTTTATAGTTTCAACCCCTTTTTTTTGCGATAAAAAGTAGCCTATGTCCTTTCCTAAAGTTTAGTCTATCTCCATACCAAATTTCATCAAAATCGGTTCAGTAGTTTAAGCGTGAAAGCGTAACATACATACATACAGACAGACAGACAGAAAGACAGACAGAGTTACTTTCGCATTTATAATATTAGTATGGATTGTAAGATGTAACTCATCACCGCCAACAACAACATCATCAACAACAATAATAACAACAAACAACATCAACATCACCTTCCATGATCATCATTTTATAATAGAAATAAGAATATATATAAGAACAAACAACAAGATGTTAATGTTGAAAATTACCAATGATTAAAATTTACGAAGTTGGTCTTTAGTGGAATTCAGGACTTAGAAATAATTTATAAAATGTTAAGTTGTTGATCAGAATTGGAATTATATTAATAGACGCTCGATCTGAAGTTCTTCCTTCAGATCGACCGTTAGGATCATTCCCGGTTTTCTATATGGCTAATGATATTGAGTTCAGCCAATAGCAATTTCATATTAACTCTAAACAATCGATATTGTTTAACTTAAATATTTTAACGGTTCGGATGATGAACTGTATGATGAGTTCTCTGAACTGCTTATTGTTTAAATTTTGATATAATTATGATGCAAATAATACCACACAGAATATTTCAAGAAGTTGTTAAACGATCAATATACTGGGTGTATTTTACGTCCAACACCATGTCCGTGTTTTTGGGACACCGTGTACAATGGGATGTTGCCGTTGGAACAATAAGTAGGCGACCTTTGGTCGGCGGAAAAAATCCCCAATGGACTTGTTACGTAGAACCAATTGGACTTTGAAGAACCCTCTCTGTATAATCGTCGAAATGTGAGGTCTACATTTCACTGAAACAGTAGTATGAATTTGTTCCCCCATTTATTTCAGGTAAAGATAACATTGTAAAGATATCTGACTTTGGAATGTCCCGTGAAGAGGAGGAATATATTGTCTCTGATGGCATGAAACAGATCCCAATCAAATGGACAGCACCTGAAGCTCTCAATTTTGGAAAATACACAACCCTATGTGATGTCTGGAGTTATGGAGTTCTTTCATGGGAAATATTTTCAAAGGGGGGTACACCTTACAGTGGACTCAGTAATACAAAAGCGAGAGAGAAAATTGACTCGGGTAAGAATTCAATCATTGTTTTCGATGGTAGTCAGATGTATGAGACTGCATCTTCAAAAAAGTTAATATTTGGTGCTAATGTAATGTTTTTAATTGTCTTCATACATACATCATAGAGGGTATTAATTTTTTTTGGGCCCCATTGTGCCAAGGCATCATGGTGGTTATATAAAGTGAGTAAATAGCCATTGTATATGGCACGTTGAATACACCAGTTTATTCGTTGGATCACTGAATTCAAGCAACGTCCTGCGAGGTTTTACCATGTACCAAGGTTGTAGCCCTAAAGTATCTTTTGAAAATAAACGATTCTGATTGAGGGTGACATGACGTTACAAAGAGCAACATTAAAAAAATCGTATTATTGTTTCCATTGGAACTATTGAGTTCAGAGTTCAGTTTTAAACGTTTAAAAATTAAAAATAAATAGCTATTTGCCAGCGTCTATGGCACGTTGAATACACCAGTTCCCGTTAGGTCACTGAAGTTGAGCAAAGTCCAGCGAGGTTGTACCATGTGGGTGTCCACGCACGTGAGTTCGCGCCCCCGTGATGCTGGCTATTTTTCCGGTCCAACCCAGGCTGGGTGAAGTCAATGTGGGTAGCTGGTTTAGTTCCACGATGTCTAAACGTAGAGACTTAAAATTTGGCACACAGGTCCCTTTTAGTATGAAGGTGCGTAATAAGAAAGGAAAAAATCGAAAGTTCAAGTGGGAGCATGTTACCGCCAAAAATGATGCTTTTTAGCGGGTCTTTTTGCAATTTTTTTCTGGGCAAACTAAAGGAGATAACTAAAAATGACCGAGAATGTCCCCCCTCCCCAAAATAGTGTATAAGGACCCCATAAAAAATATAAAATTTGAAATTTTCTGGTTTCTCCCCAATTTGTGGACGGTTTCCAACACCAAAAAAATGGAATTGAGAAGTACCACATCGGGATGAGCGAGAAAGCTGAAATTCCATACAAAGGTGTTCCGCAGTACAAGAAATCATATCCTTGAATAAAATATTGAATTTTCTAAATAGGAGCCGTGTTCACTCTCCGGGTCGATTCCACCAAAAATCTAAAATTGAGAAGCTTTAATTTCCCGATCTCGAAATTGTTGTTGAAATTCGTAACCGTAGCGAAGCACGGGAAAACAGCTAGTATCTATATATGATCAATAAAAACATACCCCCCCTCCCTGCTTACCCTCCTAATATAATTTCATATCGTACCAGTGGCCTGTTCCACGAAGCAACTTCTCACTTCGCACTTTTCAAAAATAATAGAGTGGGGAATATTTGCGTTCCACGAAGCTTTTCAAAATCTTCCGCATTTCAATGCTACACTGACCTAATGAGAAGTTGTTTACATTTTTTTCATCTCGATTTCATTCTCAAAATTTACTGAATTATCTTAAGTACCGATTTTATTTTTCTTCTAATTTGATTTATTTTTTAGTGTGTTTAGTTGNTTCCAATCATATTCCTTATTAAGTACCATTTAATATTATTTGAATTATAACTAACATCCATTTTAATATTTAATTAACATCTATATATTTATTTATTATTTTACCATCAATAAAGAACATTAGTGATTTATATTATTATTATTTCCAAACCTTCGTCTTAATTAATTCTTCCATCTAAATCTTACTCCGTCGAAAGGCGTTAAATAAAGTGAACGAAACTCCAATGATTTATCCTTGGAGTTGCTGCCGTTTTATAGCGAAAGCACCCGTCACACGTTTATTAATTTATTTGGTACATGCCCCTTTTGGCAATTGGTTTTATTTTGCCTTTCTGTTCAAATAAGATCTTTTTGTCACTGGATGCAAGTCGCGATCGAGAGTCGACTCATATTTGTGAGACTGGGTCGAGTGAAGTCGATTCACCGAAGTGAGTCGAAATCTCCACTCCTAGAAGGTAGCGGCAGAGTTGTAATGAGAATTCAGAGGTGCGTGTTCATATATTATTTGCAGACCAGGCCCTAAGAGGCTTTATTGAGAATTATTAAAGTTATATATGAAAATCAAGAAATAAGAAAAAGTGAGAAGTTTGAGTTAAAGAAAAATGTTTTGAGAAATACAATATTAACAATTATGAAAGTTGAGAAATAACAAAAAGTTACAATATAGGTAGTTATAGTTGCCACAACAGTAGTGTTAAAGTCACGATTTTTGTTTAAAAATTCTGTTTAATGTTGTTGTTTTTTTAGAGAGAATTTTTCGTGCATGGGGCTCTTTAAATAATATAAAACATACCCAGTATTATAAATTATGTTCCTCTCTTTTGAAAAGCCTTTACAGATTATGTTGTTTTTTCCAAATTCAATTTCGGTCTGATGGGTTTCTATTTCTTTTCAATCTTTATCCGAAAAAAAGGGTCGTTTNAACTAGATAACATCCCCTACACGCCGATAGTTAGCGCCTCAGTCTCTGATGCACGCGGTCGCTCTGTAACAGCTCTTACGATCTCAACGCGATATCTCCGCTTTGATAAGAGATAGCGCAACCTATAATCTGCCAAAGGAAACTACATAACATCCCCTACACGCTGATAGTTAGCGCCTCAGTCTCTGATGCACGTGGCCGCTCAGTAACAGCTCTTACAATCTCAACGCGATATCTCCACTTTGATAAGAGATAGCGCAACCTATTATCTGCCAAAGGAAACTAGATAACATCCCCTACACGCCGAAAGTTAGCGCCTCAGTCTCTGATGCACGCGGTCGCTCTGTAACAGCTCTTACGATCTCAACGCGATATCTCCGCTTNTAATATTCGTCGATAGTTTCGCCCGATTCGTGACACTGACGGACAAACTTTTCTGTAAATCTAACTAACAATTACAACGCGATATCTCCGCTTTGATAAGATATAGCGCAACCTATTATCTGCCAAAGGAAACTAGATAACATCCCCTACACGCCGATAGTTAGCGCCTCAGTCTCCGTTGCACGGTCGCTGAGTAACAGCACTTACAATCTCCGTTATGCTTTTTGATTCGCACTGTGTTACTAAGTTACGACATAAGTTCCACATTTTAGAAGAAAATTAAACATTGACAAGATGGTATTTCGTTGTGTGTTGAGTGTCGAGAACACAAGTTCTTCTATAGACGTGTCGTTGTTGACATACTAGCTCTATTCATCCATTCACTACCCGTGCTCTCAATACGACACACGTGTTTTGTGTTCAGTCCCTCCCATATCATTTTATTCTTTATTGTGTCGTTTTTATTCGCCTTCCTTATATTGGTTTATTATTTTCAATAATGAACCTTTGAAATCGTCACGAAAAAAAAAATACCCCACCTCAAAATTTGATATTGTAAATTTCAAGGTTCCAAAAATCGAATAAAAAAAGCGTTGACCGATTTGGATGAAATTTGGTATATAGGTCCCATCTGGGCTCTTTTGGGTTCAATCAAATATACCGCTGGCGGTTTTTACCGCTTTAAAGCGGTTTTCATTAATCCTGTCTAAAAAGAGAATGGTAAGAGCCAGAGACTTCAAATTTGGTAGGTATGTCAAATTTAGGGTCTAATTACGCCCCAAATTTGGAATCGTCACGACAACCCCCCTCCCTCAATTTTTTGGAGGGGTACCCCCCAATTTTTTTTTGCCAGAAAAATAATAAACCCAGGTGTCACATTGGCAGAGTTTTTTTTCCTCCTCATTATATCTCTTTCTCTCTTTTTTTCTCTTTTATCTCTCCATTTCCCCCTTTCGATCCAGCTCATTCCCCTTTTTCGTTCCGAGTTAAACAAGGATGAAGAGAGGGGGAAATTCCTCCTCTCTTTCTGCCTGTCTTCTTCTTTCCCCTCCACGTTCTTTACATTTCTCTTATCTTCACTTTCAACAATACCCCTCAAGCACACCAGATTTCTACTTTTCACTTGCTTCTCCCTATAAAATCGTTACTTCCTCTTCTCCAATTTCTCGTATTATTCTCATCTCTCCATTTACCCTTACTCTCTATCTCTATCGTTCTTTTATTGCTTCCATTCTCCCTTTTCTCTCTCTCTCCCTTTTTTCCCCCGCTCCCCTCTCATAACTTTCTCTCTTCACTTTCTCGTATTCCCATTACTCTATCTCTATCGTTCTTGGATTGCTTCCATTCTCCCTTTTCTCTCTCTCTCCCTCTTTCCCCCCGCCCCCTCTCATAACTTTGTCTCTTCACTTTCTCGTATTATTGTCATTTCTCTATTTATTCCCTTTTTTCTTTCCCATTACTCTATCTCTATCGTTCTTGGATTCCTTCTATTCTCCTTTTCTTTTCTTCCTTCCCTCTCCGTTTTCCCTCTTTTTCTCTCCTCTTTCCGATCTTTCTCTATCTGTTTTCAATATCTCACCTCTCACTTCCAGTATCACTCCTATATCAAACCAGATTTTTTCTTTTTCACTTCCCCCATCTCAATAAATTCGTTACACACCTCTCCCTTCACCCCCTCTCTAATCTCCCCTCTCATTACTTCCCCCCACCCTTATTTAAGTGAGAACAGAGATCAGAGCAATGTTCATTGAAGTAGTAATTAGTTTTTGCGGTACACAAAATGTCAGTTGATAGTTTCCATAATTAACTTTTTGGGGTCATCAAGAACTTGAAAATACCCCCCCCTCCCCCCCNCCCCCCCCCCCCCCGATGTCCACATTTGAAACGACCGACCGCACAAACCAATCAATACAATACTGGAGATATAAGTTAGGTGGGAAAAACAATTATTTGAAAAAATGTGATGATTCCAACAGTATCTTGGCACCCATTCAAACCAAAGACAGTAAATAGCTGATGTACAGGAAGAGCGAGTAATTGAGGAAACGCTGAAAAAAGAGGTTTTTTGAGCGGTTTTTTTCAAGATGGCGGAGAACGCACAAGGGTTGGGAGGTCGAAAACTTAGGCTGTTTCAAGATGGAGAAGGGACAAGGGTTGGGAGGTCGAAAACTTAGGCTTTTTGAGCGACTTTTCCAAGATGGCGGANCCGTCCCTGAATAATTGGTCACACCATCAGGTGGTTTAATTTGGGATATAATACCATGCAAAATTTCCAAACTCCTCATAAAGCCGTTCAAAAGATTTTCAGTTGGTCTCGGACTTTTGGGACACCCCGTATTTATTATTCAATTTTTGGATTCTACATATAGATTCATAATTATTGAGAAGTTAGATATAAAATGTCAAACCAAAATAGTCCTAAAAGTTGACATATATGTTTTGTGTCAAATGTACTTATCTTGATTCTGCTGTTCTATTTTATATTATTAACTTTCTCTCCATTATTTTGTTATCACAGAAAGTGGAAAGACGAGAAAAAATCGAGCAAATAATCAAAGAAAGAGAGAGACAAAGACTGGAAGTTCATCAAAAGAAATGGTCACGTCGGGAAGAACAAGATTTCTATCGGACTGTGTCAACCTACGGCGTGGAGTATGATAGGTAAGTAAGCTTTCCATCTATGTGGGCAAGGGCACTTGGTCATTCCAACTATCAGTTTGAAAAGTGTGTGGTATAGAGCTAAGCGAGGAAACTTGGTCATTCCAACTATCATCAGTTTGAAAAGTATGTGGTATAGGGCTAGGCGAGAGAACTTGGTCATTCCAACTATCAGTTTGAAAAGTATTTGGTACAGTTAGGTGAGGGAACTTGACCATAGATAGAGATCCTCATGTAGGACTATAATTGGTATTACGAGGGTTGAGATATCGCAGGTGTCTAAATGACGTTTGCAGATGATTATAGCAATATGTTCGGACACTAATTGAGAAGTAACAGCGAAACGTTGCCTCTCCTCCTGACCATATTTATAAACAAAGCGTTTTTCTCTTGTGCTTTAGGATATCCTCATTTTTTGCGTAGATTTTTTTCTCTTGTGCTTTAGGATATCCTCATAGATCTTTATAGTTTCTTTTAATTGAATAATTTTTATATCAGGCTCTGCGTACTCCGACAGGTACCTCCAAGACGTGGTTTTTGTGTTTGATTAATATGTTAAGTGCACCCTGAGTCTGTATATTGACTCACCCACTCACTGAATCTTAATTATTGTAACTCGACAGTGAATAAACTACAAACTTATCTACAAAAAAAAAAATAAAGATTACTGTCGTATTAAGTACTATATACACTAGTCCGATAGCCTCCGATCCGACACGATTTTTCAACCAATCAGAGTTGATTATTTTCTCCATCCTACCGACATATGTTTATCGTTGCTAACGATACATTTATCGTGTCTTGTAGGGTCGGACCATTGTAAATAGTACTTATAAATTTTGCTATGAAAAAAAAAACTATTATAAATAAAAAAAAAAGTTAAAGACCTAAAAATGCGCTTTCACACACAAACAGAGAAAAACGCTCTGTTTATGTGTGATTCATTCTGACTTTGTCTAGATTATAAAATACATAATAAATAGAGTTTTGATATCAGCTTATCAGTGATTCATTCCGTATTTCTCTTTCAGATCAAAGAACCGATATGATTGGAGCAAATTCCGCACCATCTCTCGTTTGGACAAAAAGTTTGACGAAACAATGACGGAGTACTATCGAGCTTTCTATGCAATGTGCAAGAGGGCCTGTGGCATCAAGCTGACGGAAGAAGAAGGTAAGTAGCGTTGAGAGAGGTCAGCATATTGCTGCTATCGCGCTTTCTACGCAATGTGTAAGAGGTTCCGTGGCATCAAGCTGACGGAAGAAGAGGGTAAGTAGCGTTGAGAGAGGTCAGCTTATTGCTGTTTCGTTTCCATGTTAGAAACAATAAAGGAGTACTGTCGAGCTTTCTATGCGATGTGTAACAGGGCCTGTGACATCAAGCTGATAGAAGGTGGCGTTGAGAGATGTCATAATACTAGGACCTCCTCCTCCTCCTCCCATGTTGGCCAGGGGGCAAAAAATAATGAAGTTCCTGTCAGCTACCCATTTGTTAGGTCACTTCTGTATTTTCTAAACATAGAGTTGTTTTTTTATTATTATTGTATTCAATATTATAATCTATTTCAGAACTAATGGACTATCCCATGGACCCCATCCCTGAAGAAAAGGCTCGCCGCGCTCTGGAACGAATCAATCTTCTTAGTAAAATAAGACAAGTTATTCTGCCACATGCTCACCTTGAAGAACGGTTGTCACTCTGTCAGATCTCTGCGGATGTACCTGACTGGTGGCTGCCAGGAAAACATGACAAAGATCTGCTCGTGGGAGTTGCCAAGTAAGTGTTGCAAAGGACTGGCGAACTGATGTGGGAAATAGCATTGTCATTTGGAATGAGTGCAATCACCAACAAAGAAATAAGCAATTTTTTGTCTTCTCCGCCCGCTGTCGAATGAGAATGTACCTGAAAGAAATTATACCATGTCAATGAACTGACAGTATAAAAGTGTGCATTTTCTCTTTTTCCGACAACTACAATTGTCGTGTTTTAACGGAATCCTGTTGTTGTTGTTGTTGTAGCGATCCTTCATCGTCGGCCACCATCATCAGTTTCTTCAACTGGAAGCCCCAAGTGAATTGCTGCATCTCAGGGCCTCATCCATAGGTCGATGGGGGATAGAGTTGTTGGNCGAATGAGAATGTACCTGAAAGAAATTATACCATGTCAATGAACTGACAGTATAAAAGTGTGCATTTTCTCCTTTTCCGACTTAACGGAATCCTGTTGTTGTTGTTGTTGTAGCGATCCTTCATCGTCGGCCACCATCATCAGTTTCTTCAACTGGAAGCCCCAAGTGAATTGCTGCATCTCAGGGCCTCATCCATAGGTCGATGGGGGATAGAGTTGTTGGGGAGGTAGGGCAGGAAAAGAGATGCTGCACAGTGTGGGGTCCAAAGCCGCATTTCGGGCATGTGTCATGTATGGCGAGATCCAATCTGTATAAATAAGAATTGAGTATTCTGCACCATCCAGATCTGAGCTGTGCTTGTGTGCATCTCGTTGACCTAGGCAACCTGACTTCCTCAGGGCTAACCTCTAATAACGGAATCCTCATTTTGTTTGATTACAGGCATGGCTTAGGACGTACTGACTTCTTTATACTGAACGATCCTGAACTTTCATTTCGAGATATCGTTCGCAAGAATCTTCTGACAGCAGTTCAGGCAAGTCTAAAGGACAACGCTAGCATTTCTATCAAATCAGAACGAACCGAAGATTTCTTGCAAATAGACAAAAACCAAATTTTAGTCAAATTAGAAAAGGGAGAAGGAACTTTGAAAATTGAAAAAATTCCAAGCACGCTCAGCTATGTGCCCGGAGCTGCTGCTGCTCCGAAAGAGGAGTCAGTAGGAAAAACAGAGGAAAATGAAAACAAAAACGAAGTTCTCAAAATGGAAGTCGAGGATTCCGATATAAAGAAAGAGGAAAACAGTAAAGAGAAGAGTGATAATCCTGGCGAAGAGAAGAAAGCAAATCCAGAAGATACTTCGGAAGGAAACAATCCATCCAATTCAGACAATAACCCGGACAAGTCGGGCAGTAACGCGAACAATCACGAACAAAATGAAAACAATAAGGACGAGAAATCCGACCCTGAGAAATCCAATTCGGACAAAGCGAATCCCGATGATCAGTCAAATCCAAACGACGAAAAGAACAAAGAAGACAAAACAAATGGTGAGGAAGCAAGAGACAAAATGGTAAAGAACCCAGAAGAGGAACCCCAGAGTGAAAATTTAAACAATAATGTGGAGAAGGGTGATAGCAGTGGTAACAGTAAAAGAGATAGCTCGAATCCGAGTGAAGCAAATGTTGATAAACCCAAGGATGAGGAAAAGAAGGAGGAAGAAGCTGCGACAGAAAATGAAATAAAAATCGTAGAGCAAACTGTCGAGTTAGATGAAAAGACGGGCGAAACCATTGTGAAGAAGATAACGTCCGACGGGAAAGAAATCATTGAAACTCTGAAGAAAGAGGAGAAGACGGTCGCAGATAAGAGTGAACCAAGCGAGACTGTTAGTAAAATAGAAGAACTGAAAGTAGACAACAAATGTGATATTGTAAATAGTGAAACTAGTAATAAATCAAAACTTGACACACAACCTCTTGACGCCGTCGCGAAGAAAGACATAGCCGCAATGTTACCAAATAGTTTAGCCCATTCGGTGTCCACCGCTACATCGACGTGCGAGGTTGACAAATTCAAAGCCATGTTTCCTGAATTAGAAGTTATGCAAAGGTTACCAGAAATAGATGCAATATTGTTGAACGACCGCACTGAAAGTAGTCCAGGACGAGGTTCTCCAACGACTTCGTTTGACCAAACCGTGGCACAACTTCTAGCTCAAAGTTATAATAATCCGATCAAATGGCCCAAGGTAAGTATCACATGTACTTTTCCAATATAAATGTAAATTTATGTTTTTATGACGGGACAGGGAATTTTACTGGATATGCTGAGACCAAATCGTATTAGTTGGCAACCATTAGGACTGCAATTCTAGGTCAGCCTGTGTCTCCTATCAGAGCTTTACGTTCTATGATACTATGTAATGTCCAGCCATTTTTAGTTACCGCTTCTTGCTTCGGTAAGATTTTTTTTCTTCTAATTTTCTAATTCGTTGTTTTTGGTAAGTGCGCATAACGATATTGGAATGATTGTAAAACTAACTTGTACTTCTATGTGCAATTGTGAAAGAAATACCCATTTAAAGCTTAGAAGCCAATTTTTATTTGATACGCCCCAGTTCTCCAAACACCACATCTCGCTTTGGCCAATTAGCTTCTCTTTCAATGCATTCATATGAACTTTTTCAACTCCACAGGAACACGCGCTTCAAGTGCGACTACAACATATTGTACAGTGTGTGGAGAAAGGCGAATGGCCTGTCAGTCGAACGTTCTCAGCTTACACAACGACCGGCACGGGCGTTCAAACTGGAGAGTTTGAATTTAGTGGAGATCAAACACCCAAAAGAGAAACCTCAACGCCTCGGTCAATATCCGAAGGCTCTGAAGTGATCACCATCACCACGGGTGACCTTGCGACACCAAACACAAATAGATCATCGAGTGGAGCTATCAACGAGCGACCAAATGTAGTGGAACGCCAGAGTGTCGGTACTGGCGTCAGTCATAATTCCTCCTCACTCAAACGAAAACGTCATATAGCGATTGATGTTGAGACGGAGCGTGCTAAACTTCATGCGTTGCTCAACAGTAATCTCACAGCCTCACATCTGCTCAAGAGTTCCCCCTCCCCGTGGGATAACAACAATGAAGACACGCTGTCAGAAGATTCCAGGTAAAAATTGATTTAGTTGGTTCGTTTCATTGCAAATGAGATCGGTATCGGTGCTTTAGCAATCTATTTTCATGGGCAAATATTCTTATTTATTTTACGTTTCAAAGACCGTAGAATAAAAATTGTCTTTTCGGTGACGGATTTTAATGAAATTTGGTATGTATGTAGGTCCCAGTTGTTACGGGGTTCTCAAAATATTATTTATGATAGTAGCCAAAATCAATACCAGTAAATGTAAAACCCATATGCTGGCTTGTCAGAGGGGCTTTTTTTCTTTCTCTCATGTTTGTCAGTAAAGATGTTTTACCAAGTCGGACGGTACGACCAACATGAGATTCAGCTCTGCTCTCCCACTTTCCTTGTATTTTCTAATAAACTTTATGATTTTCCAGGAGATCCACTCCAGTTGCTTCATTGCAGCCACCTCCGGCACATCAGCACTCTGTGGGAACTCCACGCGTTCTGTCTATGCCTTTCGATCTCAAGTTTTCAGCGCAAGCTCACAGTTCATCACTATCTAAACCGAGCACGAATAGTAGTGCTGGTGCTTACAGCCCCATGGATCTGTCTGCGAGGTAAGTACACAGACCCACATCATCAGCAAGATTCTAATTTTATTTTCATATCCTTCATCGAGAACAACTGTTTTCTAAAGCTTTCTTAAGTGGTCGCGAGGGCTCAAAATCTACACCAACGAGTTTTCTCCATTTTGATTCAATCTTGAGTTCTCTGTAACCATTCCTCTTGAGGAGTTTTAATTGTTCAAACCATTCTCTAATTGTGTTAGTGCACTGTTATCTCGATCTTTCTTGTCCCTTTTTGCTTTTTAATTCATAACTTAGATTAAAAATCTTTTTTATGATTAAGTCTTCAGTCGCTCGCGCCATACGTCCTCCTTACCCCATCCATTGTAGGTCCAAAAAACCGTCTCAAAATCTTTTTCTCAAACGTTTGCAATAATTATTTCGTTATCTTCGTAAGCATCCTGTCTAGGGAAAAATCGATCGATTGACTTTTCTATTTTTTTTCCATGAGGTTCTTTTTATTTTTTAAAGTTTCGGATGAGATTTAATTGCAATAAATGATGGTCCCCAATCTTGTTTTTCAGCTTACCAAAAGCCCATGGAGCCAGTATGGGTGCCACCAATCTTGGTTCTGGTGAGAGTGGTCTGGATCTGTCTGCGAAGGATTACTCTCAAGAAGAAGTTCAAGACTTTTCAATGCCCAGCAAGAAACACAAGAGCAAACTGGACGACACGCTGAGCAAGCTCATGATGAAGAAAAATTGCGTGAGTACATATTCAATTATTCAATTATTTAGTTGACTTTCTTTTTGAGTGAAAAAAAGTACGGTCTACTTACTAAATCATCGTTATTTTACACTAAATTTTGAGCAGCCGAGGTTTTTTCCTATCAGAACTTTAGATTTAACATCATGATGTCGTTTAAAAATATAAAGAAAACAAATTTTCGATCGAGATTTTTTTTCTTTTGGGGGGCTATTATTTTCAACGATGATTGGAATAGACCACAAAAAATACACTCTCACTCAAAATTTGTTATTCCACAAGCTTCGTAGAATACAACGTCCTCACGATGGTTGGGTTCACTACCCGGAATTCACACAGCGACCAAAGACCATCACACCCCTTCAGTTGCAGAAGACTGTCAACGTACTCGTAGAATACAAAAATTGATAGAAAAAAAAAACTTCAAATGGCTTTTTCCACTTAATGTTGGCTGATTTAAATTATTTTATGTCGGCTCAATTTAGTGTATAGCTGCCTCGGCATTACTGTCAGTCACATTATATAAGTTCCGTACTAGAAAACTGTGATATAATTAACGCATATGCTATAAATTAGCAGTTTTTTTTCTCCAATGTGCGCCTGTTGCTGGTAGTTGTTATACGGTTATAACCCACATTTCGATAAAAGTTTCTATAAAAGTTGTCCTCCTTGTTTCAGCCTGTAGAAGAACCTGTCGTTGGTGGCAAAGAAAAGAAACGAAAGAAGTTAGATGAAATAGTGCTCGGACTTTCGGCAGCCAAAGAACAACAGACCGGATCGGGAATCACCGGTTCATCTTTATTTGCTTCGTTGTCTGCTGCGGCCGCGGCTTCCTCTGAAAAACAAAAACATCCTCCTGTTACGCCCAGCGTTAGTTTGACAGCGGGTAAGAATGTTTTTCACGATACGAATTCCTTGGGAGGGGGGGGGGGCTGTCCCAAGCATCTGGCTACCAACGAGCACAATATTCCTTATTTATAGTATCCTTTTATACTGGCAGATTTTTGAGTGCCATTATTATATGGAAAATATCTGAAATTTAAGAGGGTAAAACTGCATGTGGTGGCCGGGGTTAGATCCCGCGCCCCGCTTTTATTGTCAAAGCGTCTTACCACTACGCTAGCAGCCCACGTCACTATTTTTCTTTATATATATAACAATGATTTAAACAAGGGTATTTTTCCTAAGCCCTTTTAGACTTCTAAGAAACTATTGATAATGAATGTCTCTTTTACAGTACCGTTGCCTCAAAATCAACAACAACAGCAACAACAAAGTTCATCGTCCAAGTCCCGTTCTAGCGGCAGCAATAAACTTTCAGCGGCCGCCGCTGCTGCGTCCCTCAACTTTGATCCGTTCAGTAATTATCTCTCACAAGCCGAGCAACACAATCTGTTGCTGAAACAACAACAGGCACTCCACAATTCCATTCTTCAGTCTCAGGCGCACAGTATGAAACAACTTTCATCAGCTCACGGACATTCCAACGTTGGCAGTTCGGGTTCCTCGAACAGAGATCGGGAGTCTTCCTCAGCGGCCATTCAAAGAAAAACATACGAAGCGATGATAGCCGATATTTCAAAGGCGGCAGACATAACAGCCAAAATCAATTCTTATTCGGGTGCTAGTTCGAGTGCTACTAGTTCGATGTCTGCGGCAAACTCACATGAAGCTAAGGTAAGTTTTCCCCGCGAATGGAGGAAAATTGTCAGCTTTGAGTGACTAGAGAGCCAAAAACTCTTCCTTTCTGAATTGCCGAAGATCCATATTATTTTTTATTTCAAATTTTATTGTCAAAAGATAATTCTGTATTAAAATGACTACCAATAATTCAGCCGTGAAAATACATCTTTTCTGATTTGCCATAGATCCATATTATTTTTTATTTCAAATTTTATTGTCAAAAGATAATTCTGTATTAAAATGACTACCAATAATTCAGCCGTGAAAATACATAGCGCTAGAGATATGAAATTCCCATTTAAAAATTTTGACCCTGTGATCATTCCAAGAAAATCGAACGTACTCGAATTTTTGGAATGATTTTGGTTGTCAAATGACAAAACGACGCTCTTATTTAATTTATATTGTTTGCTTGCAGGTCAATAAATGGCTCGCAGAACAGAGCGCGCTCATGTCAGGTGGACATCCCGATCCGTCTGATTTCCTATCAATGGCAAGAAGAAAGAAGCCTCCGAGGGAAACTTTGGACTGGAAGAAACTATCTGGTGACGAAAATGTTTCCGTTGTACATAAGACGACCGGACATAAGGTGAGTTCTTTGTTTTTGTTTGGACCTGGACATAAAATTGGTTTAGAAAAGAATAGTTCTTGAAATTACGAGCCACGTTTCAAATTTGGGTGAAGCGTTACTGTCGCATCTCAATTTTTCTCCTAAGTTTCTTCCCGCAAAGGTCGGTATGTTAAGAGTTGCAGTTTTGTTTTAGTACCAGTAGCTATTTTTCGCCATGTCATGCAGATCCATTCGTTGGTAGGTTTAGGAAAATTACCACATCTATGTTGTTTGGACGATTCTGTGCTTGAGTTGTCCTAGTTACTCAAGGCGGATTCTGCTCATCTGGAGATATGGTTATTGACATTGAGTTTAGGGAAAACACAGCACCCGATATTTGCATAAGTCGTTAGTTCTGGTTTTTATTAAGACTATTCTTGATTTGCTTTCATTTGTCTTTTAGCTCACGGGATCGAAAGCCCCCACCCTGAAAAGACTAGGACAGTGGTTGCAAGAAAATCCCATGTACGATGTGGATCCTAAGTGGGCGGATCTGATGAAGGAACGTGGTGGCATTCCATCACATGACATGTCACAAAAACGAATGCAATCTTCAGTCAAGAAAGGTGGTCGACCTTCTGTGATGAACAGTCCACCTTCTCAGTCAGTTCCAACCAGTCAAGCAACTTCTCAAAGTCTGCCCACTTCTCTAGCGTCAAGTTTATCGTTTCCTTCATTGGCTGGTGCTGCGGGACTAAGTGGACTATCTCCAAGTCTCCTCTCTGGTCTATCGGGCCTTGGTAATTATGATCCTAAGAACAATCCTCTCTTATTGCCGTTTGGGGGCATGCCAAACCTAGGCGCCCTCAGTGGTTTGGGTAACATGAATTTGAGCAACAGCTTGTTTGCTAATTTGGCTGGACTTGGTCTTCCTTCTCTAGGAGGAATGGACCCAGCGAGTCTTGCAGATGCCTCGTCCTCTAGCAACAATCAATCACAAAATTCCAACAAATCAAAGGGAAGGAAGAGTTCAGATAGTTCAAATAAGAATACACCTACAAGTACGGCCACTTCCATGGCATCTCAGCTTCCTTTCTTCTTCCCCAACCCGAGCCTTCTGTATACACCTTTAGGACTCGGAGGGTTGAATCCATTCCCAATGCCACCTGGATCCATGCCAAGTGCGTATGAAAGTCTTTTGCTCAATGGCGGCCTACCCACTACATCTACACCTTCGTCTTCGCGTCACAAAACCAGCAGTAGTGGTGCCCGCTCCTCGGCTTCCTCAACAGTGACCACATCGTCAGCCAGTCGAAACACACCACGCACTAGCACGCAGCAACAGTTCACGCTCCCCAATGATTCGCATCTTTTAGAAAGTTTGACACGTGCAAGCCGAGGAATGCCTCGCGGGCGAGACGTTGAAAGTCTGAAAAACCTGATGTCCGCCATTCCACCTTTTGCTATGGGAGCTGAAATGTCTTCTAACAGTGGAGGTAAGAAAACCCGCGAACAGGAGATGAAGGAAGCCATGGACTCTTTTAAATCCAGTGCGGAGCTGTTCTCACGGATACCTCAGTATTCTGATGAAAAAGGCAAGCCCATTAGTGCTGCAGACCTCGTTGAGCGACACTTGAAAAGACCTTCCATGGATATGCCCAACATGGAGAAACCCAGCAAAAGAATCAAAGACATGAGTCCTATCTCAATACCCGTCCCTCCTGTAACCAAGATGTCCTCCCTACCACAACACTTGGAAGAGAGGTTGGGACACCCTCATACGCTTAAAGAAGAAAATAAGACTGCCCCTACCAGGGAGAAAACTCCTCAGCGCGATGTACCTCGAGACCTAAGTGAACCCATATTTACACCTAGTAATATTAGCAGGACCAGTAGCCACATTGAAGACATGCCCCCTAGTTTAGATATTAGTAAGAAACCTCCAGAGCCGCCGCCAGACGAAGCCCCTTCCTTGCCTCCGGTGCTCGAGCCCCCACAAGAAAATCAAATGCACCCGCCTCCAACCCAGTCACAGTCTGAGGCTCCTACTCCACCTCCGCCCGTATTGACACAAGAAGAAGCTCAGCCATCTAGTTTGGAGGAACACACACCAGGGCCCAAACTAGACTCTGAACTGAATCCACCTCCCGTGCCCTCTGACGAACAAAGTTTAAAAACGGACGAGAAAGAAGATAGCCCGAACCAAAACAAAAAACAACGAAAACCGAGAGCTAAGAAATCCGCTCTCCCTCCCCTTGTAGACGAAACTGTGGTGGAGAGAAAGAATCTGAGGAGTAGTGCTGGGCGAGCGGCCGCGGCTGCTGCTGCCCGGGCTGCAAGAGCCGCCATGCAACAAGAAGAGAACCGTCAGTCTGAAGGTGACGGAAAATAGAAACCTTCATGAAGACTTAGTAAATGGAAATCTATGACAGAGGTCCATGCGCGCCGCATGTCCGGTAATTTACATGTTTCAGAAAATGACTGAGGAAACAGATGCCATTGGCACTCAGTGTACTAACCTAAGTGTAGGTTGACTCAAACGAAACATTCCAACGTCGCGACGGCCGCTTCACAAGGGTTAGAGACTGACCGGAGTTGTTTGATTTGCATTCTGACACTTTTTCAATTTGATCAAATTTAGTACTGCCTGCCCTGCCGTCTTATTAAGTATTGATCAAAGTGATTGAGCAACCCTTACGAAAATGATTCAGCCTGTGATTAGAGTTTCGGTGTTTTTGAATTTTTGTTTATAATCGAAACAAATTAAAAATTCAGGCCCTTTTTCAACCTTGTAACTTCATCTGACTTGGCCTTCATGATCTGAACGCTAAAAAAATTATGTTCAAAATACTATTTCAAAAAAATCCCGTGGTTAAACTCATACTTTAATTTATTATTGCATTTTCTTCCGTCTCAGTAATTCTCAAAGTATTAAAATTGGACAATTTTTTCTCCGAATTCCATCCGCGTAGATTCGCAAAATACTGCAATGGTCTTCTTCATAAAAACCATCTTAAGGGTTGCTCGAACTCAAAAATATTTCTTATGGCTCTCATATTGTGCGATCTACATCGGCCATTTCGACTAGGAAGACGAGACGTAGCTCTCTATTTACTCTGTATTGTCCTTGTAATATTACCTCTGTACATACGTTTATATAAAAAACATTTCCCTCCTTTTTTTTAAAAAAAAAAAAAACTTAATTTTAAAACGAAATTTTGTTACCAAGTTGTTAGATTTGAAATTCAGAACATAGTGTGAAAAAGGGACAAAAAATTTGTTTGTATCAGTTTTCTTTTAATTCGATCAGATCAACAATTACATTACATATTTTATAATGTGATGTGAAAAAAGAGACGTTTATGTTCACAACAACGGACCCATCATGAACGGTTATTTAAAAAAGTCAAAAATTGAAAAGATATTTAAAAATGTCGCAAGTAAATACTTCTCTCATGTATAATATCATCATACGAGGTTATTCTTGTCTAAATATTTTTTAGGGAAATAAAGAAAACTTCGTGACTTTTTTCTCATTTTTTTACATTTTGTGATCAATGAAGCTATGACAAATACACAAACTTTAAGTTGTTTTTTGACATTTTAGTTTGAATAATTTTCTGTTTAAAGCTATTTGAGAATGCTTTATTTCTATCCCTTTCATTGTAAAATTTAACAAGGTATTTTTTTGGTATCTGTTGCGTTCGTGTTCATATTTCAAATTCAAAAACTTTGTAACAAAATGGTTTGTTTTGTTTGTTTTTTTATATTTTTTTTTTCTTTTTTAACTGTGATAGATATGAAATGAAACAGTTTATTTTCCCCCTCTTTTTGTTCTTTCCCTCTTCTCTCTTCTCATTGGATAGACTAGGCGACTCTTGGGGAAGGGCGGACAGTCCTCTTCTTTCGCCTCAATTTTGACTCCACTGCATATGGGTACAGTTTAAAAATAAAAAAAATCAGGAATGAAGTCTTTCATTTTTACGCTAGCTTAACACGAGTAATAATTATTTTGTATAACTTTGCATTGGAGTTTATATACAACACTCGTGCGGCTTCGGGTGGGTAGGTAGTAATTTACTAGCCCGAGTGTTTATAATAACTACTCGTGTGAGAGCTTCGTAACTGCCGCGCCGCCCAAGTTAATTTGACTTTTTAATATCAGTTGAAAATAAATAATGGAAGAACTCGCTTGAACCTTCCAGTCTTTTCAATGTCCAAAATTGTCCCGTTTAAGTTCGGGGAGACTAGAGAGGGTTAATATACCTAATATCAGGTTTAATTAATTCTCTAATCGTTTATTTTTTGTCTTATAACTTTTAAGTAATTTTGTTGAATTGGGATACTATGCCAAGTAAAACCATAATAAGGCAGATAATATAATACTATATCTCCACTTGACTGTTTACTTTTAATTAAAGAAGAGCTAACTAGATTTGTAATTGGAGGTACCTGATTTTTTTAAGTAAATGATTGCTGTTTACACAAAGTTCTGATCACAACCCGAAAATAATTCATCAAAATATTATTCGAATGCTTACTTAACAATGTCTATTACACCCTAATAGTCTCCCCCAACTGGAGAGTTTTTTTTTATATATATATGAAACCAAGTTAGCTTATATTGTTAGGTGTTAACTGGGGCCCCCACCCAAGCCCACCCTGTATACGAATATAATTTTCTTTTAAGTCAAAACAGTATTTTTCAATTTATTGTTTTCAATGAACAAACAGTATTAGTGACGTCACCTTCTATTTGGTTCATACTCTGTAAGAGTATTTGTGAAAGGCGTATTTTTACTCCTCTGATATTATTCAATTTTTCAGAAATCTTGTCCAAATTTGAATATGTATTTTCAAACTGTCTCGCATCAAATGAATAATTTGAAATTGCTTCATGTTATTATTTTTAAAAAAAGAAATGAACTTAAATTTGAATTCGCTGTATTTTTTGAAGAAAAAAAAATGAACTTAAATTTGAATTCGGTGTATTTTTTGAAGAAAAAAAAATGAACTTAAATTTGAATTCGGTGTATTTTTTTTTTTTTAAATTAACTTAAATTTGAATTCGCTGTATTTTTT
>CM022877.1:34053845-34070397 GCA_012654025.1 Pachypsylla venusta | reverse complement strand
ATAGATTTTTACTGGTGACATGTCCTCATAAAATCTTTTTGAATGGAACATCAGTCCTCGACCCCATCACCATAGATTTTTACTGGTGACATGTCCTCATAAAATCTTTTTGAATGGAACATCAGTCCTCGACCCCATCACCATAGATTTTTACTGGTGACATGTCCTCATAAAATCTTTTTGAATGGAACATCAGTCCTCGACCCCATCACCATAGATTTTTACTGGTGACATGTCCTCATAAAATCTTTTTGAATGGAACATCAGTCCTCGACCCCATCACGATAGATTTTTACTGGTGACATGTCCTCATAAAATCTTTTCTGATTGGAACATCAGTTCTCGACCCCATCACGATAGATTTTTGTAACAGCTTGGGAAACACTATATTTTGGTTTAATATTTTCTTTCAATTGAAATAAGGGTTCAATGACTGCCGTATAGATCCGCTTGCATTTTGGCAATGGCATTGGTGATCTTCAAAAGGAGTTTATCGTAACTCCGAAACGGATAGACGGGGAACAACCTTTTCACATAGTAAAACCAGCTTCCCATAACCAAAATATACTCAACACCGTTGCATTATATTTCTCGTTCACCTCCAATTTCACAATGCTACCTTCAAAATAGTCTACTTGAAATTGAGAAAACAAAAATATATTTTTTTAAAAAAAACAATGAAAAGGGAAGTTCTTTGGAAGACTTCGTTAACGGATACAAATATTATTCTGCAATACGACCTCCAACCTAGAACGACTGGAGTCTATTGACCACATGTTTGACCCACCCTTGCTTGCTCGGTGACACTTCTATCACCGTACTTGCAGCTGAACTCGAATCTTCAAAATCACAACTACAGTTACTCGATAACTTGGAATCTGAATCTAAACTTTGACTATCTTCAGACACGTTACTGTTCAAGTTATATTCAATATTATTGTCACACACGCACTGGTCACAGCTTTTGCAGATGACAATGTTTGTTTGAGCGCTAAATTGAATCTTAGATCGATCTGGATCATTTGATTTGTCCAAACTTTGTTTCTGATGGGAACATCGCTTTGTTCGACACTCCTGACAAGATGTCACACTAAAATCACAACTTCTTGACATGGTTCTTTCCAGAATGGCACATTTCTTACACGCGAGCATACTGCTTGAGTCCATACTTTTACATGAACTCCTCCTTGAAGTCATGGAATGCAGTGGCGCGGAGCTGCACATTGCGCAGTTCCCCTGCTCCTCTTTGATTTCTACAAAATCCTTCGTTGTGTTCGGACGCAGCTCACTGTCGTCCTTGATATATTTCTCACAGTTCTTAATTTCTAAATTTGGTATACTGGTCAGCGAGATTCTGCTGATTTGAATTGTTCTCTTGCTTTTGACTCCCGCTACGCTCTCCAAAGGCTTGCTGATCAGTGGTTTCACTATACACAACTTGTTAGCCGTATTTCGTTTCTTATAAATTTCTAATTTTGAATTAACCTTTTTATTTTCTGCATTCGAAATCTCCAGCCATTCTCCTTTGAACTGACTAGGACTGTTATCGACAACTGCCTCATAGCTTTCAATGATGCTACTATTTTTGACTATTGGAATGGTTGGTTCCTCGTCAAATTCTTTTGGTGGTGGAATGCAAATATTATCAAATTCATCCGAAAATTCATCTTCTTGATCGCTAAATACGGCGCTATCTCGAAATACATCCGATTCGGTTAGATTCTCCATGACTTCAAACGATCGCTCATAGAAACTATCAGCGGATCCAACACTACAGACATCCTCCGTTTCGGCTTTGCTAACACTGGTATGATCCAAAGAAGAATTGGTGTGAACTGTTTGGACGAGATTGCTAACAGAAACATTGCTTTCAATTCGAGTTTGGCTCAGCTTCAGTCTTAGCTCGTTGAATTTGGTCTCGTTCATTTGTTTGAACGGATTTGGTTTTAGTTTCTCATCATTTTCATCGGATGGTGCTCTCATTTTGATGTTGCTATCGCTGCTAGTGACACTTTCTCCTGTGAGAGTGTTTGTTGATGATATGGACATTGCAGACCCATGACAAGGTCTGATTCCTAATAAAGCCGCGGCTTTTTTAGATGGAGTTATTGATGGAAAGAGAGTTCTAGGATCTGCATAGTCTGAGTTGTCATTGCTATGTGCAATCCTGGCGCCCAAGCCAGAACTTCCTTGCATGAAACAAGGCGATGTTTCCGTAGATTTAGGTCGAAATTTGGAGAACATGGTAAGGTTCATTTTCTTGTCCGCCTCATACTCGTTGAGCGTCTCGTTGGATCGCAAACTTGAGATCTTGTTGATTACATGACGGAGGACAGTCTTGCTCAGTCCGGACTTGTATATCCTGAAACATAATAATTGTTTTATTTAGGGGCGAACCATTTATACATAAATAATGAACAAGACAATATGCTATGCACTCAGCCTTTATAACAATAAGTTTTCTGATAAACCGAATGAACTGATGATACAAGTAGATCCTCATGATGACCGGACAATCTGGAACGCATACCATCACAGATGTTATTATAAAAAGCCAATTCAATGAATAGTCGTTATTATTGTATAAAATACCATCACAGTGCCAATCAAAACCTTCTCAGTAATCTCATATTGACATATTTCGAACACTTTTCAGTAATCTCATATTGACATATTTCGAACACTTTTCAGTAATCTCATATTAACATATTTCGAACACTTTTCGCTAATCTCATATTGACATATTTCGAACATTTTTCGGTAATCTTATATTGACATATTTCGAACACTTTTCAGTAATCTCATATTGACATATTTCGAACATTTTTCAGTAATCTCATATTAACATATTTCGAACACTTTTCGCTGATCTCATATTGACATATTTCGAACACTTTTCGGTAATCTTATATTGACATATTTCGAACACTTTTCAGTAATCTCATATTGACCTATTTCGAACACTTTTCAGTAATCTCATATTGACATATTTCGAACACTTTTCAGTAATCTCATATTGACATATTTCGAACACTTTTCGCTAATCTCATATTGACATATTTCGAACACATTTCCAAGGCAATGATAAGGGGCACCTTTTGGCTTTCGCCTAAATCGTAGAGATAAATCGAAAAGAAAAATAGCCCTTTCCTTGCAATTGACCATTTCAAAAAGTCCTCACCATGTAAGAAAGTCCCACAAAGTTGAAAGTGACAACTCACCTGTACTCGGGATGGACATAAAGCTGTTGCGAACTGATCAGACTTATGTCGGGCGTGCTCATCTCTTCCTCCGTTGTGTCGTCTAAGTTTGTGGGGAAACTATTTCGTACAGCGCACATTTCTTCCGCTCTATTGATGTAATTTTGCATGTCCACTAAATTTAATTCTTGAGCTTTATCCGATGCTATCGTGATGGGTCGAGGACTCATGTTCCAATCTGGTGTGGGACCTCCACCTAAAATGATTAAAAAATAATAATATCATTCAATAGGTTACAGCAGGGGTTTCCAAACTTTTTGTTTCCGCGCCCCTTTTTCTTGAAATGAAAGCCTTCCACGCCCCCCTCTCCTTTACATTATAAATTATGAATGGGTATGGGTGTTGCTGAATGCTATCTCATTTAAAATTTCGAAACATCATGTTCAATAAAATTGCCTTTGTACAAAATTTTTAACTAAATGATAATAATTCAATTGGTCTCGCGCCTCCCTTGTGTTTCCTTCACGCCCCCCCCCCCCCCGGGGNCCCCCCCCCCCCCAGGGGAACGCTCCCCTCAGTCTGGGAACCTCCGGGTTACAGCATACATAAGATGGTAACATCGTGTTCCATAACAGGTAATAATAATATCATTCAATAGGTTACAGCATGCATAAGATCATAACATCGTGTTCCATAGCAGATATAATTTGTATTTCTAAAATCAAAATTAGTTGAAGTGATCTTTGATTAGCTGAAAATACGAAAATACCCATGATGAAGTCTATTTATTCTTTTTTATAAAAAAACGTTATTTATTAGGTGTTAATTTTTTTTATTATTATTATTTAACAAATTTAACCATCAAACGAATTAGACGAAACTTGAGTCGGAAGTAAAAAAGTACGTAAGTTGAATCCTCGTCATAAATAACGGTAGTGTTTTAATTTTTTTTNTCGAATTTCTTAAAAAAAATTGATGTGACGATTCCACGGTTCATTATGGAAAATGATAAACCAATATTCAATTTTTCATATTCGTAAATTAGATATTTATATGTTTAAGAAAGAAGAGAGTTATTTTCAGAGAGGTTAAATTTAGCTTAGGAGATTTAATATTATATTAATTGCTACAAATAAAGTTATTTTCCAAATAAAAGACAGAAAAAATAAAAGAAACATTTTTTGCAGGTCACAGCTATAAAAACTCAATCTAAGCTTTAAAGGTAGGTAACGTTTCTATGGCCATGCTTTAAGACAATTAAACAACTATTAATTAAAAGTTGTAAGTTAAATAATGTTAGTTTTACTTTATCACTGCCCCACCAGCATAAACAAGAACCCAGTATGGGTCTCTTTTAGTATGGGGGTAATTGACCTGGAGGCACTGGGGTGGTTTGATCGGAACATGTCTGGTACTCACTAGAAAAATGTTATAATTTTTATATTTTTTGCTGATGGTGCGTGTGATGGATACTTGTCATCAAATGCACCAGCAGTAAGCTTATGATAATTTATATAATAATTGAAGTGTTGTGTAACTTGAAAATTCCGAACTCATCCGGAATTGAACCAGATTCCCCTTAGTAAAATTTCTTTGTTATGACCGCTACACACCGGGGGCTGTTTGAAAAAATAGCACCAAAAGAATAGCATGCCTTACTGTGCTTACCTATCTGGAAACTGCGAGGAAGAGAGTCTGACTTTTTGTTTCCTTCCGTGACGGTTTGATGTTTAACCCAGAGACTCGTATTGTGATTCGTGTCCAATGAAAATCGTGACAGACTCGAGTCGACACTTTGATCCGGAGAACTGTTCTCATAATCCTGACTTGAAAACGAATGAGCTCTTCTCACGAAACCACTTCTCTGTATGAGCTTAGGACTTGCCCACGAATCATTTGCTGGTCTTTGCCATCTTTTGGTTATGGACGGACTTTCCATCCAAGTTGTGTTCAAATTATCATAATCACAATCCTCTTCGTCTTCACTCGTGTCAGTTTTTCTTCGTCTCGACTGTTTCCGTGTCTTGTTGAACAATTTCTGGAACTCCCCATTCTGCATAAGGAGTTGACTAATGATCTTCTCAAGGGTTTTATGTTCCTCGTCTATGTTGCCCTCGTCTTCACATGTTTTCTTCTCTTCACTAATGCGCTCATCTTCTGGAGGACATCTTGGTTCATCAACAGAGGTACTGCTGATATCGCTGATATTTTTTTCGGCGGAAATTTTGGTTGAAGCTTGTTGATGTTTTTCGGGTATATCACAGATTTCCTGCAACACAAAATTATACGCAAAGTCAGGGCTAGATTAACCTTATGCAAATGTGGCCACTGCCAAAGGCCTTGCGCTTCTTAAATTTGCACTAGGTACATCATGAATAGGTACAAATGCACTAGATTATAAATAGGTACAAATTATTAAGGAAAACACAAGATGTGTAATAAGTTATAAAATACATGGAGACAAAAACGGTTTTCCAATGTACATAAAGGTACGTACCTACATATGTTGTAATGTTTTGATCTACATTTAGTAACATAGTACCTAAATTAAATTGACTAGATGGCAAAAACCGATTTTTGTTTTTTTTCTTACCAGACTTCTAGGTGCTGCGCTAGACTTCTGTTTTGATTTATGGAAGAACTGATTTCCAAAGGGAGGGAGAAATCAGGAAATTTTTGTAGTTCGTTGACGATTGTGTTTTGATTTATGAAAGAGGAAAGGGAAGGAGAGTAAGAGAGGGAGAAATTAGGAAATTTTAGTAGTTCGTTTACGATTGTGTTTTGATTTATGAAAGAGGAAAGGGAAGGAGAGTAAGGGAGGGAGAAATTAGGAAATTTTAGTAGTTCGTTGACGATTGTGTTTTGATTTATGAAAGAGGAAAGGGGAGGAGAGTACGGGAGGAAGAAATTAGGAAATTCAGTTGTTCGATGACACTTGGTTTTTTTTTTTTTTTTTNGTATTTTTTGCCTAGAAACATATTTTTGGTACTAACGTATGTTTAACAAGTTAAAAGGACCCCGCGCTGCTAAGGAGTCACGGGCCTCGCGAATGGTTAATCCGGTCCTGAGCATAGAACAGAGTCCCCAGGAATCTTGAGACACCAGTCAGTACGACGCCCGTCGCACTATACTACCTCGGACATGTTAACTTACTTGACTCTTGGTTTCTTCCACAACGGTTTGTTCTTTCTTCTGCGTTGAAAGTGTCGATCGAACTTCATCGCGAGATTTTAATGAAATGCCCACATCAGATTTTCTTTGCAGTCTCGGATTCAATCGGGTCCTCAAAATACAAAGTTCAGATTTCCTTCGGTTTTTCTCTTGTTTCCTCTTTTCCAAATATTCAGGAGCAGAGTGTTGACGTTTAGGTGCACATTTTTCTACCAACTCTTCATCTGAAAAATCAATGATTTTTATGTCTTTACAGTCGATATTGAAATTAACCCTTAACGGCAGTCCACTGCAGTTTTTTTTTAAATTTTTGTCATTTTTTATCAGGTGAAGTATATCTGGTTCTTGGTAATATCCCTTAATTTCATGTCCTATAGTGTCTTTTGATAAAGTTCCCCACCGAGTACTGTGATGATACACAAACTTTGTATCCACCCCTCACCCAGCCCTATATGTACTGTTTATCTTAATCTTGTTAAATCCTCAATCCTCATTCCACAAAAAAGTCGAATATTTCGGAAAAGTGAACGGTCAAAAACAAGCAACACTCGCCAGGACATCATTGAACTCTCCAGTGTGGGCGGACCAACTTTATGGACCTGACCCCGGGCTTGACGATGGGTGGACATTGGACAAAGAGAAAACAACATTTTTCCTTCTCTTCTATTCAATTATCTTACCTCCGGGTTTATTTTGTCCCAGCTGCATGACTAACTGGCGCGCATGAGACGGTATCACAGCATTATAATTTTCTAAAATGACTTTCTTCAACTGCAGACACCACTCTCTCTTTTGTTCAAGATTGCGAGACTGAAATCACAAACCAATGACTTTCATTTTTGGGGGGGAAAATAAGAAATGGGGCTTCGTCTGAAGGAAAATTTAAGGAAACGGGTTTTAATTTTAGGGGGGAAATAATCAATGACTGTTTCTTTCTCCGGGGAGAAAATAAATAATAAAGATTACGAGACTGAAATGACAAAACAATGAATATTTCATTTTGTGGGAAAAGTAAGAAATGGAGTTTCATCTGAGGGGAAATTTAAGAAAAAGGGTTTTAATTTTAGGGGGGAAATAATCAATGACTGTTTCTTTCTCTGGGGAGAAAATAAATAATAAAGATTACGAGACTGAAGTGACAAAACAATGAATATTTCATTTTGTGGGAAAAATTATTATTGGATTTCAATCCGGGGGGGGGATAATAAAACGGGGTTTCATTTAGGGGGAAAAATAATTAATGATTGTTTTTTCCTACGGTTACAATCTTTAAATAATAAAAATTGTAACTGAAATAATAAAACAGAAATAACCACAAAAAATAAAACGGGTTTATTTTTGGTGGAAAAATAATAAGTTACCGTTTCTTTCTGCGGGGATATATGGTTTTCCCGGGGGGGGGATTAACAAATACCTAGTTGTTTCCTCCGCGGAAAAAAACAACAAATGAGTGTTCCTTCCCGAGAGGGAAGAACTGCAAAACATTGGAAAAAAATGAATGGATTTTCATTTGGTAATTGACTGAAAGTTATTTTTCTTTTTAACTTACCTGCAATGTGTATTGGTATTTTGGATTGTCAAATGGAATGACGTGGAAACTCAAAGGCTCCCCAGGAACGCTTTCGATTAACATTAAATTTGAGCACTGCAAACAGAACAAGAGAACAAATTCTCGAATTAGAACAGAAGGTAGTCAATGCTTACCTACTAATAGTTATGTGACAGAAGGTAGCCAATGCTTACCTACTAATAGTTATGTGACAGAAGGTAGCCAATGTTCACCTTCTAATAGTTCACTGTAGAAGTCACTCATTCAAAATAGCCACCGTGAGACCTCGGTGGGTAGTAGATCTAGTGTCATATGTAATTCAATGTTCCCACTGAACCTTCGTCTCTCTTATCAGATTTAGTACGCCTTGAGATTTTGTAATCAAATGAACTTTTTTTATAATTTTGATTTTCTTTTCTTCGGGCAGGAACACAAATGTCCGTTATTTTCCAACCACTGACAAAATTTTAGGTCAGAACAAGGTGTAACTCTCTCCAGACATGGGGCCCCTTAATGAATTTCAACATCAGCAACGACTTATCAACCCACGGCGACTTACCATAATGTGAGCTTTGTAGCCAAGGATGCCTTCTTCTTTCTTTTTGGTAATCAGCAACACCTTATCAAACAAGAAGACATGCCTCAACGCTTTGGCGCCCGACACTCTGAACGCTCCCTCAGCGCAAAGTTCTCCAAATGTGGTCAAATCCTCGCCATCCCATCCTAAAAGAAGACTTTGTATTTCTTGAACTCGGATGGCATGTTCGTGACGTCGTTTCATGTCGTTAATATGTTTCGCGATGCTCGTCATGGTGGACAGGGCGTCCACAATGTCGCTGTAGCCGTCGACCTCATCAGAGCAGTGCTTGACAATGTTCTGCAATCAAACGAAGAAATCGAATTAAATGACTAGTCGTTCATATGAATTTCGATATTTGAGCCATGTGGAATTCGAAACGAATTTTGGCCTTGAAAAATCGACATCGAAAAATTCAGCCCATTAGAATACTTTTCTTTTTTTGATTTAATTTGGCTTAACGTCTCTTTAACATCTATTGGTCATTCAAGACGGGGGTTTTACCCTCCATTGACCTCACCCAGCTTGGGTTGGGCCGGAAAATAGCCTGCATCCCGAGGGCGCGAACCCACGTGGAACAACCTCGCTGGACGTTGCTTAACGTTAGTGATCTCACGGGACCTGGTGTATTCAACGTGCCAGAGTATAGACGCTGGCGAATCGTATAAATTAAATCTACACAAATTTCAAATTATAAAAGTTCGCCATATGTATAGGGACACGAAAAAAGTATCGATACTACTCGATACTTTTTTTCGATATTTTAGTGGTATCGATACTTTTGCACCGATACTACTCGATACTTTTTTACGATATTTTAGTGGTATCAATACTTTTACACCGATACTACCTATTTGCGCGATACCACTCGATACTTTTTTACGATATTTTAGTGATATCGATACTTTTGCACCGATACTACTTGCTATACTACTCGATACTTTTTTACGATATTTTAGTGGTATCGATACTTTTGCACCGATACTACTCACTGAGTATTTTTTTATTTATACCTAACAAAACACACCGAGTACCCAAAACAATCAACAATGTGAACAATTAGTTTCTGAATAATTAATACGCGTAAATTTCATTTCGTTTGTAATAATAATAAAAAAAAAATTACTTAAAAATTCAGCCCGGGATTTGAACCGTTAACCTATGGTTCACAAAATCACAATCTCACCCATTGAGCAGTGAAATATCAAGAATAAGTGTTTGAAGAGTTTTATGTCAATTACTTCATTCGAGGTACAAAATATCAAATTTTTTAACATCTAACCACATAGTAAGTAATGACACTCTCAGTTTCAAGGTCTGAAGAGGAAAATCGATTAAAATGTAAATCTTTTTACCAAGATTAATTAAATTAAAGTAGAAAAAGAAATTTGAAGAGGCTCTAGAAGAGCAACTCTTGAATACCCCGTGTATTTAAAATGCTAGACAAATATCGATATTTTTGTCCATAATTTTCTGGTATCGTATGAAAACTACTTTCAAGTAAAATATCGATATTTTTGTCAATAATTTTCTGGTATCGATGTTTTCCTATGAAAACTACTTTCAAGTAAAATATCGATACTTTTGTCAATAATTTTCTGGTATCGATGTTTTCCTATGAAAACTACTTTCACGTCAAATATCGATACTTTTTTCAATAAATTTCTGGTATCGATGTTTTCCTATGAAAACTACTTTCAAGTCAAATATCGATACTTTTGTCAATAATTTTCTGGTATCGATGTTTTCCTATGAAAACTACTTTTAAGTAAAATATCTATACTTCTGTCAATAATTTTCTGGTATCGATGTTTTCCTATGAAAACTACTTTCAAGTCAAATATCGATACTTTTGTCAATAATTTTCTGGTATCGATGTTTTCCTATGAAAACTACTTTCAAGTTAAATATCGATACTTTGCTATCGATATCGTATCCCTACATATGTAGCTGCGAATCTACTAGCAAGGCTTAGGATTCCCCATCCAGAGGATGTTGATTACCCACGTTGACACAAAGTCTATTGACCCCAGACCCGTTAACTTACCTGTAGAAGTAGATGGTATTTGAGAATTCTCTGTACAGGTTTAAGTAAATAGGAACCCAGTGGTAATGTGTGCTGCAGAGCGATTTGTCTTTCACGAAATAACTTGGCTGCTGACTCTTGCCGCATTAGTTCTGTTAAAACACTCATAGTTCTGAAAAATATAAACAAATCGGTTGACAAGATTCTATCCTTCAAGAAAATCGTTTTTTTTTTTAAGAATAATAAACTCGCTTTTTTATTAAACTAGACAACTAAACAATAATAAATAACAATAAGAAATAAATAGTATAACAAACAACAACTATTAGAAATATCTGAAAAGAAAAATATAGAGAACTTCCAATTTTTAAGGGTTGTGCCGGGATGGTTGCATGTGTCTCTTGTTACGTATGTATTAATGCAACGCTCATTGTATTTGACTTGGCGGGCGGAGCGCTGCCGCGCTCCTCAATTTTCATTTTTTTTTTCTTCTAAAAATTGCTCTCTTCTTTTTTACTTTTTTTTTCAAACTGGATTTTTTATTGGCCGCAATCGGTCCATGTTGGACGGTTGTACATACGCAATAGAGCCATGGTCGTAAAAACGTTTCCTAACCTCTCTGAATTGGGTTAAAATTGGTTAAAAAGAAAGTTTTTGTAAACAATCCTCAGGTTCTCCGGTTACAAAGGAAAGCGGCACCTGACAGAGAATTCTGGACAAGAAACGAGGAATTTTCGAACACGCGGGATCTTTTCCATTTGCGGCTTGCAATTTGCAATATCTCTCCTTATCTCCGGCCGCCTCTTTGGTTTTGTTTTTAACTTTTGTTTACTTGTTAGCTTTATTGATATATTTCCACCCCTCAAGACAGGTTAGGAAACCTTTTTTACGGCCATGCCTTGATGATGAGCAATGTTGCTTGAACACGACACTTTTTGAAGGTGATTAAAAAGGGGGGAAATATTAAGCATATCGTGGGATTAAAAGTGGTAGGATTTGGGAAAAAGGGATTTTTCCTGTCCAGGATTCTCTGTCATATGCCGCACTCGTTACAAAGCCATTAGAAGAATACAATATTGTCGTAACTTACCTAGGATAGTTTGTACAATAGTCTGTGTAGATAGAAAATCCAAGATTATTTCTGACGAAACTTCTGGCTATCTTCACTGGATCTAGTCCACATTGCTCCAAGTCGCGCAGAAACGATCTGAAATTATAACAAAATGGAAACATTTGAGGAGCGGTGGAAGCTGGAGTGTCCGTTAAATAGAAGCACAATTAAAAAAAAGTCTGCTAATTTAAGAAATTATTTCATGATTAACTTTAAAAAGAAGAATATTAGCCATGTCCTACAAACGTTTTGGACGACGCGACGTTCGCACTGTTTGCAGAACAAACCGGCCACAGTACCAAAAGGAACACTCCAAAATATTTTATTGTGTTCTAGGTTGGTATTATTCAAATTCCTCGATTCATCCGAACACTAGTAGATTTGAAATCAGCTGCTCCATACAGAGATGATGTCGCAAGAAAGGAGATGATGTTTGGTCGAAAGAGACCCATCCCAAGTGAACATTGCGCGAACCTCACTGCGATCATCAGTTGGTTTAGCGGTGGTGTTATTATTGTAGCGGTGGTGGTGGTGTTGTTGTAGTAGTGGTGGTGGTCTTTTTGTTGTAGCTGTGTTGTAGTTCTTGTTGTTGTTGTACCGGTGGTGGTGGTGGTATTGTTGTTGTTGTTGTTGTAGTAGTGGTGATGGTCTTTTCGTTGTAGCTGTGTTGTCGTTCTTGTTGTTGTTGTACCGGTGGTAGTGTTGTAGCGGTGGTGGTGGTGGTATTGTTGTTGTTGTTGTAGTGGTGGTGGTGTTGTTGTTGTTGTTGTAGTAGTGGTGGTGGTCTTTTTGTTGTACCGGTGGTAGTGTTGTAGCGGTGGTGGTGGTATTGTTGTTGTTGTTGTTGTAGTAGTGGTGGTGGTGTTGTTGTAGTAGTAGTAGTGGTGGTGGTGTTTTGTTGTTGTAGTAGTGGTGGTGGTGTTGTTGTTGTTGTAGTAGTGGTGGTGGTCTTTTCGTTGTAGCTGTGTTGTCGTTCTTGTTGTTGTTGTTGTACCGGTGGTAGTGTTGTAGCGGTGGTGGTGGTATTGTTGTTGTTGTAGTAGCGGTGGTGGTGGTATTGTTGTTGTTGTAGTAGTGGTGGTGGTCTTTTCATTGTAGCTGTGTCGTTGTTGTTGTTGTACCGGTGGTAGTGTTGTAGCGGTGTTGTTGTTCTTGATCATTGAGTTGTTCCTCATTGTAAGGAAATGGACAACTTACTTGTTGAAGTGGAAAATATCCTCAACATTGCTAAAGAGATCATTGAGTTGTTCCTCAGAGAACGGATAGTCGGGCGAGCTCTTCCACCGCTCCAGGTATCCCTGAAATAAACAGAAAACAATTTGGTGTCATTATAAAACTTAAGTTTTTTCCGGAAAATGTCCAGCCAGGGGTGGACTGGGGCTCCAAGGGCCTCCTGGGCGTATTGGTAGAAGGGCCCCCCATTGGAAGAAGGGCCCCGTATTCTTCTTTCATATTTTGCGCCGGTAAGCCGGAGGCGCATTGGGCCCCACATATTTTTTCTCACACATATTTTACATGTATTTTACTTTCATAATAATGCCCCAGGATGAACCGGGGGCCCATTGGGCCCCAAATATTGTTTCTCACACATAATTTACATGTATTTTACTTTCATAATAATGCCCCAGGATGAACCGGGGACCCATTGGGGCTCACATATTTTTTCTCGCACAAATTTTACCTGTATTTTTCTTTCATATTTTTGACCCCCGATGAGCCGGGGCCTATCGGGGGGGCACATATTTTTCTTCTATATTTTTGCCCCCTGATGGGCCAGGAGCCCACATATTTTTTCTCGCACAAATTTTACATGTATTTTTCTTTCATAATAATACCCCGCGATGAACTGGAGCCCATTAAAGCCCACATATTTTTTCTCGCACAAATTTTACATGTATTTTTTTCATATTTTTGCCCACGATAAGCTGAGGTCCCATCGGGGCCCACATATTTTTGGCCCTCCACTTTTTCTCACACACATATATTTCTTACAATGGGCCCTCGGCGAATAATCATGTATTGTAATATTGAAAATTTTGCCAACGATCATACCACGTTGAATACACCAGTTCCCGTCAGATCACTGTAGTTAAGCAATGTCGGGCATGGTCAGTACTCGGATGGGTGACCGCCTGGGAACACCACGTATCGTTGGCTCTTTTTTTCCGGCCCAACCCAGGCTGGGTGAGGTCAATGTGGGTAGCTGGTTTGCAAGTTTCCAGCGAATGGAGGGTAAAACCCCCGTCTTGAATGACCAATGGATGTTAAAGAGACGTTAAGCCAAATTAAAAAAAAAAAAAAAAATATTGAAAATTAAAATTCTGTCAATGTGGCTCATGGGTTCATTATTTTACTGATGTTTACTCTGGCTATTATAAAACAAAAATCTCCCCTCAAAATTTGATATTTTATTCTTAAAGGTGCCTAGAACCCAAATATCGAATTAAATCTGACGTAAACACCGGTCTGTCTTAAAAATTACTGAAATTTTGGTACTTAGGTTCCATTTTAGATTCTCAACATCTAGTCCGGTGTCCTCAGAGTAGCATAATATGCTTCCACCACCATCACTTTCCGTGGTGGTCACAGAAAGTAAGTTCAAACGTAAAATATCAAACTTTGAGGGGAGGGGGCATATTTTTTTCTTCTCATGGTCAATTTCAAAAGTTCATTATTGAAAGATAATAAACCCTCAAGAAGTGGACGACTGTGTGCCCATGATGGTATTAAATCTTAGGCAAATGATCCCATACGAACTTTAGTTGATGGATGCAAAAATTGCTAGTTCCTAAGTTCCCATGGGTCCTTTCTCTGTTGTCTCTAGTATGAAATATGAAATCAATCAGAGACCCCCTGGAGAGAGACCAAGTACCTCTCTCGTAAATTTAATAGCTATCAGTGTCGAATAGAGGTCAAGTGAGATTTTAGTGATAACGTCAGCGTTAGTTTTAGTGATAACGTCAGAGACGGATAGAGGTCAAGTGAGATTTTAGTGATAACGTCAGCGCTGGTCTTAGTGATAACGTCAGGCGGATAGAGGTCAAGTGAGATTTTAGTGATAACGTCAGCGCTGGTCTTAGTAATAACATCAGGCGGATAGAGGTCGTGAGATTTTAGTGATAACGCCGGCGTTGGTTTTAGTGATAACGTCAGACGGATAGAGGTCAAGTGAGGTTTTAGTGATAAAGTCAGCGTTGGTTTTAGTGACAACGTCAGGCGGATAGAGGTCAAGTGAGATTTTAGTGATAACGTCAGCGCTGGTCTTAGTAATAACATCAGGCGGATAGAGGTTAAGTGAGATTTTAGTGATAACGTCAGGCGGATAGAGGTCAAGTGAGATTTTAGTGATAACGTCAGGCGAATAGAGGTCAAGTGAGATTTTAGTGATAACGTCAGCGTTGGATTTAGTGATAACGTCAAAGACGGATAGAGGTCAAGTGAGATTTTAGTGATAACGTCAGCGCTGGTCTTAGTAATAACATCAGGCGGATAAAGGTCAAGTGAGATTTTAGTGATAACGTCAGCGCTGGTCTTATTAATAACATCAGGCGGATAGAGGTCAAGTGAGATTTTAGTGATAACGCCGGCGTTGGTTTTAGTGATAACGTCAGACGGATAGAGGTCAAGTGAGGTTTTAGTGATAAAGTCAGCGTTGGTTTTAGTGACAACGTCAGGCGGATAGAGGTCAAGTGAGATTTTAGTGATAACGTCAGCGCTGGTCTTAGTAATAACATCAGGCGGATAGAGGTTAAGTGAGATTTTAGTGATCACGTCAGGCGGATAGAGGTCAAGTGAGATTTTAGTGATAACGTCAGCGTTGGTTTTAGTGATAACGTCAGACGGATAGAGGTCAAGTGAGATTTTAGTGATAACGTCAGCGTTGGTTTTAGTGATAACGTCAGACGGATGGAGGTCAAGTGAGGTTTTAGTGATAAAGTCAGCGTTGGTTTTAGTGATAACGTCAGATGAACAGAGGTCAAGTGAGAGTTTAAAGATAACATCAGCGTTAGTTTTAGTGATAACGTCAGGCGGGTAGAGGTCAAGTGAGTTTTTAGTGATAACGTCAAACGGGATAGAGGTCAAGAGAGTTTTTAGTGATAACGTCAAACGGGATAGAGGTCAAGTGAGGTTTTAGTGATAAAGTCAGGCCGATAGAGGTCAAGTGAGGTTTTATTGATAATGTCAGCGTTGGTTTTAGTGATAACGTCAGAGGTCAAGTGAGTTTTTAGTGATAACGTCAGCGTTGACAAAACTTTGAGATTTCCTATACGAAAATAGTATAATAGTCCAGAGACTCAAAATAAAATAACATTTGTTCACTAACGATATTTCTGAAATTTCTCATTCCTTCGGCAACTAACGCGGCCTCCACTGATGTAGACTATCTATCTAACTGTGTATGAGACAACGAGGTTCAGCACACACACACAAACATGGCTAGAGGTTGATCTGCAGGGCCCGGCACACTGCATTGATATCATACCCACACACACAAACAAAATATCTGATATGAATTAGAACACCGTTTGATTAAAATTGAAATAGCAATAATAATAGATTTATTGAAACACCCCAGGCCACAATAGTAATCTTGTTTTCAGATAGTATTTATAGCAAGAACGTTAGGGGGAGGAGGGACTTTCAGGCCCGACGAGGGGGGGGGGAAAGGGGGGAATCCCCCCAGACCCGAGATTTTCTAAGAGGGCCGGTGAGAAAATTATCATAATGAAATTTTTCAAGTTTTTTTTTTGAAAAATTAATCAACTTAAAAGTTGTGAAAAAAATTCAAACATCCAAAATCACAATTTTAGCGATAGTGGGCTAATATGGGACAATGGCTATTGCAGGACACTGATTTTAAAATATAGTGCGACCTTTCAGCTTGTACAGCAATCATAAATATTGGTATATTTGCGAT
>CM022877.1:34020363-34042572 GCA_012654025.1 Pachypsylla venusta | reverse complement strand
AAATAGCGTCATTTTTGGCGGTAACTTGCTCCCACTTGAACTTTAAATTTTTTCCTTTCTTATTACGCACCTACATACTAAAAGGGACCTGTGTGCCAAGTTTCAAGTCTCTACGTTTAGCCATCGTGGAGCTACGTTGATTATCAGTCAGTCAGTATACCAACTGGGCTTTGCGTTTCATAAGTATAGATTATAAATAGTGCTTTTGTTAAGTGTTTTTTTTTTATTTATTTAAAAGTTAAGATCACTTAAAGTAAACAACGTTCAGTTGGTTTGTTCCATGTGGGTGTTAACATGGGTTCGCGCCCTCGTGATGCTGGCGATTTTTCCAGCCCAACCCAGGCTGGGCGCTCAGTGAAGTAAATGTGGGTAGCTGTGGTTTGCAAAAGTTTCCCGCGAATGGAGGGTAAAACCCCCATCTCGAAATACCAAAGAAGTTAAGCTACTGGATGTAAACTGGGTAATGTGGCTAGCTGGATTGGAATATCTCCTTGTTTGGAGGGTTTATGGAGAATCTGAAGTTTATGCAGGGAAGTATTCATATATGGCCAAAAATGGGTTCGTTAATTTGTGAACGTTAGTGAACGCCACTTTTGACCCCGGTGGTATACATCCCGAAATGCACTTGTATAGGTGTATGTATACAGAGCCGGCTCAAGAGTATTTGCCGCCCCCTGAATATAATATTTAATTTGTTCGTTAATTAATATAAATAGTAAAAGTACTCCTATTCATATTTTTAATGATAATACTGAATAGTTATCCCTCCTAGTAGTGAAATTCATGATTTTTGCACAAATTTCAATCAAAATCTGGCCATGAATNAATATTTCATTGACTACAATATACAGCAACACCTTGACCAATGGCTCACAATCATCACTTCATCTAAAACTCCCAAAAGAAATCAATACCAATGGCGATGATAGCCTGAATTTTATTGAAAGCTTACAAAATTTCATTCCAAATTTTTTTCTTCTTGCACTATAAACAGTTTGGTGCTGTCTCAGGATGTGGATTCCAGAGGAAGGACGCGGACACCTAATAATTAAAGAATTCAGCGACAATGCTATGTTGCTATGCACACTTGAACAACTATTAAAAAAAAGTTTGTACATTCTGCAGATGGCATTGTATGCAAATTTGCATTCCTTCAGATTTACCATACAATTGCCCACACTGCACAAGTTAATGCATCGCGGGATGATAATTAGAGCAAAGTTGCACAACGTGCATTCCCTTAAACTCAGGGATTACATAATATAACACAGAATGATTGTGTGAATTATTAGAGCATTGCTGTTGAAAGGTCTGCTAGTGTAAGTCAAAGGTCAAAATTTAGGGGGCGGTGAAGGTTACGTCTTTTGTCCTTGTTATGTTTCCTTAAAGTGGTCATCCAGACGTCTCCGTGGCAGAGTGTGCATCACACTCAGCTTGCAACAAGAAGGTTCCGGGTTCGATTCCCGGACGGGTCAAAAATTTGATAAAGGTTTTTTCAAAATTTCTACTTGGTCTGGTTGTGATTGGGTGTAACTCAGCCTCCTCAGTACAATTCAGTAGCTATTATAATAGCGACAAGTGGTAGCATTATAAGGAAATATAAAGTGAAGCTGAGGCTTGCTAGCGTCTATGGCACGTTGAATACACCATTTCCCGTTGGATCACTGAAGTTAAGCAACGTCCAGCAAGATTGTATCATGTGGGTGTCCACGCGGATTCGCGCCATCGTGATGTCCGGCCCAACCCAAGCTGGGTGAGATCAATGTGGGTAGCTGGTTTGCGAGCTTCCAGCAAATGGAAGGTAAACCCCCCGTCTCGAATGACCAATAGATGTTAAAGAGACGTCAAAAAAAAGAGAAAAAAAAGCTTAGTGATATTGGAGTGAATGTTGAGAATATCTTGTAATGCTATGATGCCCACAAGCATTGTGACATTTACAAGGTGGTCATCTCTCGAGAGAGTCAAAACACAGAAAAAAAATGTCCAAAATTTCTCCACGATTACAATATTTTATCTTCTATAGGAAGAGAAAGTAAAAATCGATATGATAGACCTGTTGGAAACATCAGCGAATCATTCACCGCTCTTGCGATTTCATGTGCTGAAGTTTTTCGAAAGTTTTTTGATGAGAATTGATAAGGGCAGTTTCCTTGAGTTTATATGATCAAGCAACAATGCGACAAAGATGATTGCCGAGATAGAGACCCGGCATTAGAAAAGACCTCGCCCTAAAAACATTAAATTTGTCGATAAATCAGTGACCAATATCTTGCACGCTAAGTTTGTGATTTGTAAATTGTTTTGCGTGTTCCTCATCACTGAGAACCGCTCGATGTGCACAGGATGACGTGACCGTACCGTATGGTGAACAGAACCAGACATGATGGAACACTTTGGAGAGGATGGACATGGACACGAATGTTGTATACCATCTAGTACTAGTTGAGAACTAGTACTACCATCTTTTACTAGTTCAGGATTTTGAAAAAAGGCGAATATATTTACAGGGTACGCCAGAATAACCTGACGAGTTTAACATGTTCACTACCAAGTACTTGTCGTAGATTGTTGATGTTGATGTCATTTTCTTGCCTACAGAATGGGGTTTAGTTACAATGGAGTCGTGGACCCCTGAACATTGTGCATTTGTTGTACAGACATTTTTCAAAAGTGTTGATTCAGTGGCCATTACTCAGATAAAGTTTTGTTCTCACTACCGGATTAGATAACGTGGAAGGGTTCCTACAATACCATTCTGCAATAGGTCCAAAATTTCAGAGACTCGGTCGGTATAGAAAAAGAGGACTTNATTTCAGAGAGATTCGGTCGGTATAGAAAAAGAGGATTTCAGGCAGAAAAGAACTTTTGGAACACAACGTCGAAGCCGTGTGAGTCCTCGCCGATCTGCAAATCAATGAATTTCTGATTCATATGTTCAATGAATCATATATCCCCATTTCTTCTCTTTCAAATAAAATAAAAATTATTTTTCTATCTCAAAAATTGCATGTGTAGCATCATTNATTGTTGATTCAGTGGCCATTACTCAGATAAAGTTTTGTTCTCACTACCGGATTAGATCACGTGGAAGGGTTCCTACAATACCATTCTGCAATAGGTCCAAAATTTCAGAGAGATTCGGTCGGTATAGAAAAAGAGGATTTCAGGCAGAAAAGAACTTTTGGAACACAACGTCGAAGCCGTGTGAGTCCTCGCCGATCTGCAAATGTCTGATTCATATGTTCAATGAATTTCTGATTCATATGCTCAATGAATCATACGAGTATATCCCCATTTCTTCTCTTTCAAATAAAATAAAAATTATTGTTCTATCTCAAAAATTGCATGTGTAGCATCATTTTAAAAATCATCAGGTTTGTCTGGCGCACCTTGTATTATAGCGGTAATAATTTAATATCTATATAACATGCTGTTTTTTTCTTGGCGTTGCAAATCTAGCAGTTTGCTGAAATTTTTTAAAACGCCATGTCCATTTGGTATAGTGATTGACTCTACCATAGGCAACAATGGCTCAGCGCAGGAACTTGAAATTTTGAACACATTTTTCTATTGATTGACTCCATCATAAGCAACAAGGGCTCAGTACAAGAACTTGAAATTTAGAACACATTTTTCTACTGATTGACTCCATCATAAGCAACGATGGCTCAGCTTAGGAAATTCAAATTTGGAACACATTTTTCTACTGATTGACTCCATCATAAGCAACGATGGCTCAGCGTAGGAACTTCAAATTTGGAACACATTTTTCTACTGATTGACTCGATCATAAGCAACGATGCTCAGCGTAGGAACTTCAAATTTGAAACACATTTTTCTACTGATTGACTCGATCATAAGCAACGATGGCTCATCGTAGGAACTTCAAATTTGGAACACATTTTTCTATTGATTGACTCGATCATAAGCAACGATGCTCAGCGTAGGAACTTCAAATTTGGAACACATTTTTCTACTGATTGACTCGATCATAAGCAACGATGGCTCATCGTAGGAACTTCAAATTTGGAACACATTTTTCTACAGATCAGATTGACTCCATCATAAGCAACGATGGCTCATCGTAGGAACTTGAGATTAGGAACACATTTTTCTTTCCATATTTCTTTCCTTTTGACATCCCAAATAAATGAGAATAACATTTGCGGCTGCGCACGAGAAAAACCGACCCTCGATGATAAGGAAAATACATATAATTTATTTTTAGCGACCAGTGGTGGCATTACAAGAGTAAAGAAATATGTAGGGCTGTGATAGTTTAAGTGAAGTTGGCATTGTAATGTTGTGATACCCACAAATCTAGGTTGTGACAATGCAATACTATGTGTTAACACAAATATTTCATATTTACAATTTCTCTTTAGAATGCAACACGTACGAAATAAAGAAGGAAATAATGAAAGTTCAAGTAGAAATGAACTACATATTACTAAAACGCCGCTTTTTAGCGGTACAGATATACAGACCGCACCTTAAACCTAGTAGGTATATTTAATTCACTCTTGGTTAATCCCAGCTATGTCAGTTTTCCCGTTATTTGCGAATATAAAAGCAGACTGAACTATTTTGGCGCAAAGAAAATTTGCAAGAAGAAGACGTAAACGAATTTGTAGGCATCAGCTATCATTTTCTACGAAGATTTCCTTCTTCTTTTGTATCTCCTTTAAGCGCCTTAACCGCGAGATCATTCGCGCCCCCTTGATTTTAGAAAGCATCTAAACCAAGGCGGTGATCGTTAAATTCTTAATACAAAGTCAGCAGTAGAAGAATAATAAATGGCCAGCGTCAATAACACGTTGAATACACCAGTTCTCGTTAGATCACTGAAGTTAAGCAACGTCCGGCGAGGTTTTACTAAGTGGGTGACTACGTAAGTTCACGTCCTCTTGTTGCTGACTTTTTCCGACCCAACCCAGGCTGAATAAGCTCAATGTGTAGCTGATTCGCACGTTTCCAGCGAATGAAGGGTAATATCCCCCGTCTCGAATAACAAATAGATGTTAAAGAGACGTTAAGCAATAATAATTATAAATACATGTGCTAAATTGGGTAAAACGCGGGACGGCGGCATAAGATTCAAGGCAAAAGACATAAAATACCATATTTCCGTTGATTGATATTTTATAGACACGATGACTTGTGATGGACCCCCTCCCGAGGTCCTGAGCTAATATTCTTTAAGACGCAACAAACAGTGCCAAAAAAATAAATATTGGCGATAAAATGTTTAGCTTTAGGTAGCTTTAAGGCATTAAAAAAATATATCACTCTTTCTACAGAAGGAAAAAAAACAAGTTGCAAATTTGGTTACTGCTCTGAGAGAGGACCTTGACCTCAGGATCCCACACGTAATATTCAGGTTGGCAACATTTGATGGGTCTTTAATTCTTTTAATGGCTTCTTTCAGTATTATGTCTGATGTCCTTTGTAACATATCTTGCCAGTTTGACTTCTGACAGTTCTGACGGTCATCATGTGATCGTTGAAGATGAATCTTCAACTTACTACAGAGTGTATGTGAACGAGTCAATTTCACATGCGTTTAGATACGTACAGTACAGAGTGTATCTGAGAGAGTCAATTTCAGTTTAGATACGTACAGAGTGTATCTGAACGCGTCAATTTCACATGCGTTTAGATACATAAAGAGTGTATCTGAATCAGTCAATTTCATATGCGTTTAGATACATACAGAGTATATCTGGGCGAGTCAATTTCACATGCGTTTAGATACGTACAGTACAGAGTGTATCTGAGAGAGTCAATTTCAGTTTAGATACGTACAGAGTGTATCTGAACGAGTCAATTTCACATGCGTTTACAGATAAAAAACAAAAATATACCTATTATTTTTAAAGAATACGATGCTTATTAGCAGGTATTTCTCCCAGAGACTTTTGGAAAGACTATACGGTGTAATTATTAATATGCTCCGTTCAGAGAGGTGATCATTCTGGATTATACTAAGCACTTTAATCGAGGGAATTTGCTTTAAAAAAACACTAAGTAATCAGGTAAGTTAGTAAGCGGCTGTCTGAGAGATTATCATCCCGGATTATACTAAGCACTTTAATCGAGGTAATGTGTTTCAAAAAATAGGTAAGCGAGTAAGCAGCTGTCTGAGAGTTGATCATTCCGGATTATACTAAGCACTTTAATTGAGGTAATGTGCTTAAAAAACACTAAGTAATCAGGTAAGCGAGTAAGCGGCTGTCTAAGAGCACCCTTATCAATGAACAGGATATTGCCCATTCATTGGGTGCCCTGGAATTCCTGAAACAAAACATCCAAAAACAGTGAGATTTCTGGTTGTTTCCCACAACCAGAAATCTCACTGGCACGATGTTCTATTTCCAGATTTCGCTCTAAACTATTGATTACTACAAGCTATCTATTATCCAAGGAAACAAATCAAAGAGTCTAGCCGAAAATTATATCCATTGAACATATCTGACAGCAAGGCCATAGTTCTCCTAGCCGAACGTCAATTCTCTGGATACAAATCATCCGACAAGACGCGACGATTGAATAGCACTAATTTAATACCAAATTCCCAACCACAGGCATTTCATTGAACTATATCAATTTCATTGAAACAAATTCAATGATTTGGACAATCTGGTAACCTTGATTCACCATCCCCGAAAAAGTGTATTAAAATTTCTTTCGCACACACAAGGTTTGGAACAAGTGTTGACGATTGCGTTGAGAAAATCGTAGGTGTCATTATTCAAGAACAAACTTTTGTTTCTTGTTGGCCAATTCGAAACGTCCGCCCAAATCAAAGATAATAGAGATCTTGAAATTCCCTCGAAATTATATTCCTATATATTTTTTTTTTTTTAATAGCCTTGACCCTTGACCTTTGTTAAAATCTACCTTAAAAAAAAATCACCTGACAATATCTCTAAAACATAATAGATAATAAAGTTATTTGCCATGAAAATTTCTACTAGTTCTAACTTATTTCATTTCCGAAATTGATCTTTCGAGTTTTTATTTTAAAAATATTAACTTTAAACAAATTAAAACAAAACACCAAAAACACTATTTATAATTATTTATGAAAAAACTAGTTTCCAATCATTCGATTCATCATCAGTTCCATCCTTCGATTCGACTAGACTGATGACTGATGTGAGATGCGAATGATTCGAAAATAGTTTCTTCATAAATAATTATAAATAAGTAGTGTTTGTGGTAAGCGTTTTGTTTTAATTTATTTAAAGTTAATGTTATTCAAAGATTTAAATTTAAAAAATACTATAATAACAGCTTTCACACGATTATACGTACATCATTTTGTGGCGTGTGTAGCCAGCTACTTTGGGACAGTTCTTGGTCATCAATAAAAATGAGTAATAAAACATGACAAGGGTGTAATGAGACACCCCAATCCGGAAATCAAATTTCACATGAAGACATAGAACTGTTGACCGAGAAGTGGCGTCGTTACACGAAGGTAGCACTTTGCAGCAGTCTGATATTCGAGATGATGGTTTGATCATATTTCAAGGTTGAATAACTCGTGGATGACTAACCCATCCCTACTCTGAACCATTAGAGACATCAGATTCAATAAAAGGCGAATAGCAGGGAGTATCGACTCTATCACCCCAAGAGTCACTCTCAAATAGTAAAGCCATCAACTTCCATAAAAAGTGAACGATAGGGAAAACCGTTACCATCATCCCAAGAGAGTCACTCTGAACCAGTAGAGCCATCAGATTCTACGAAAAGCGAACGATGGCAGGGAGTACCGACACTATCACCCTAAGAGAGTCACTCTGAATTAGTAGAGCCATCAAATTCTCTTAAAAGCAAACGATAGTGGTGTATACCGTTAAATCACGCAGAGAATCACTCTGAACCACATCCGATTCCAATAAAAGCGGACGTTAGCAAGGAACCCGTTAATCTTTATCAAAATCTGATTGTTGATTTTTTTAAGTGGCAGCTTTCGGATATACCCTACTTGTACTCGTACAGGTTAACTAAGATATAGTGAAGTTTGGATCCGAGGACGGGCTTCCATTTGAGAATACACCACGTCCAATGTTGAAAAACTTCAGTGACCTGACCAACGTGATAATGTATGTATGTATTTCACAACATGTATGTATTTGACCAACGTGGCAAATCGTTTCCTAAGTCTGAATGTTGAATAAACTTCGGATGAAATTATCATTATTCAATTCGGTCTTAACAACAAAGATAATGACAGAGATAAATATTGTCTGATCTTTACAAAAGTTTGAAAAAAATGAAAATAATTCGAAAACAATGACCCTTTGTGGAAGCTAATGACTACCATTCTATTCATACCCGATTTTTGGCTACAACAAGCTGAAGCCTCAGAATCCACTCTGGCATACTAGATACTAGCGAATACCTATCGCTGAGAGTAATGAGACCATACTTCCGCTTTGTTGATGCAGAGTCTATGACATTTGACATATGTAGAAATTTCATCAACAGGCGCGCCAGTACTAATTCATAACATATGAGGAATCGTTTGGTGTGTCGTGGACGGTCAGACAGACAGGGAGACTTATTTTATCAATGTAAAACAAACTGATAGACAAGTTGACAAATCTCACGGTTAGGACAAGGTCAATCAAATGTCAGTAAGGTATAATAGGTACCTACATTAACGTGGGGATAACGTTTAACCATCAAAATGAAACCTTATCTCTCTATGCCACTTTGTCATGTGACAAAGAGACAGTCATATCAATTACGTCATTGGACAAAATCTTTATTTGCATTATTGCGTCTCAACAATTCTACATTTCAATTGTCAAGAAGAATAATTATCTTTTTCGAAAAACAATCTGTACACCAGAAAACAACATAGGGAGAGACCAACACCGCTCGTCCTTTGGAAGAGACTGAACGCGACTACAAGCTTCGAACCTGCCTGGAGTGGCTTGTAGTCACATCCTAACAACGCATTCCTGATGTGTTGATCCTGGGATCTATTTGTCCCATACTCGAGTAACGTACGGACGGAATCTCCCGAAAAAGAACAAGCTAGCGATCTAGACATATTTCCTTTTCCCCCAAAAGCTCCTCAAATGTCCTAAATTTCACCTGCCAATGATTTGTTCATCTGATTCTCAATTCAAATTTGTACGTGGTATATACTCAAACGGGAGATCGCCCAGAGACGCCACGTATCGTTGGCTTTATCACTCAGCCTGTTGAGGGCAAAGAAGAAGTTGTTATTGATTTCAGCGAAAAGGCAAGGAGGCTATACCTTTGCTCACTTAAAGGTTCCTCCGAAAGCTACAACAAAAAACTACAACAACCTTCAGATTTTAATTGTGTCTTTTGTGTCTACATCATTGTTGTATGACGATCTTGTCTTCGATGGCTCCTTAATCTCCTTATACTAACGTTCCCTTTTCATGGAATTGATGGAATCTGAAGTCTCTGACAAAAAAAAACTTCATAGCGACTAAAATTGGGTATTTAGGTTTCATTTGGGGTATTTTTTTTTTTTTTAATGATAAACCCATGTGTCACAGTTACAAATTTTTTGATACGTCTTAATGTGTGAATGTTTAGATGAATGAGAAAATGTATACATATTCGCGTTCCATGAATATTGAAGCTAACGGTGTTCTATTGTGACTTGAAATTATGCAGATGAGATGTAAGCATGGATTTATCTTTTGTACAAACCGCATTAGTTGATCTTGCAAATGCATTTGTTATACAGGGTGACTTATTTTATTCAATTTTCTCAAATATGTTGAACACTATTGAACATATAGAAAAAAACAGTCCTTCCAAGAATTAGGAACAAAATGAACTCAAAAGATGCCTTAGAAATGATTTTTTTTTCTTTCTCGTAAAATCGACAATCTCGGGATCTAATAAGGCTACAAATCTGCAATTGGACTAAAATTGAATATTGTTTACCCTAAAAGAAAATAGAATAATTACTTCTGCCCAATTCACGGTTTTTGACATTTTTTCGAAAAAATTAAACGTTTTCGATAATTTTCTCTGCATCTCGGGATCTATTAAGACTACGGGCCTGCAATTGAACACAATTTGTAGCAAATATTGTTGACTCTAAAACACAATAGGATAATTATTTCTGTCCGCTTCACGGTTTCGACAGATTTTCGGAAAACTGAAAAGAATGCCCGAAAAAATCAAAGGCATATATATCAAACGTATATCCTACATACCAAAAAAAAAAAAAAATCGGAATTGAGAAGTACCNAAAAAAAAAAAAAAAAAAAAAATCGGAATTAGGTACACCATTTTTGCAAAGTTGGATGTCTTAAATTAAGATAACTTGACTATCTGTCATTCTGTCAATAGATTTCGAGTTATTTCATGAAATTTATGAATATGACACTCTGTATATTATATGACAGGGTTTGCATGCAATGTGCACTCTACGTGTGATTTGCAAAATAATGATTATTGTTTCTCAGACTTAGGTACCGCCGTTATATCAAGTTGAACATAAATTATTTGCAAACTTTCGTAACACCTTTGTGGCTAATTGTTGGTGTGGAATCTCGCAGTATCTTTGCAGAAATCCGTGTGTTTTGGTTCATTATTTCCAAGAATGATCCCCTAAAATAGAAAACGAAATAAATCCCTCATTTTTTTTTTAAAATACGTTTGTTAGTACAATCAGTCGTCTCACTTGGAGGAGGTCGTTCTGACTGTTGGTTCTTGTAATGACTGGCATTCGAGCAATCAGTCGTCTCACTTGGAGGAGGTCGTTCTGACTGTTGGTTCTTGTAATGACTGGCATTCGAGCAATCATTCGTCTCACTTGGAGGAGGTCGTTCTGACTGTTGGTTCTTGTAATGACTGGCATTCGAGCATTCATTCGTCTCACTTGGAGGAGGTCATTCTGACTGTTGGTTCTTGTAGTGACTGGCATTCGAGCAATCATTCATCTCACTTGGAGGAGGTCGTTCTGACTGTTGGATCTTGTAATGATTGTTGGAAGATGTCAAAAACTGTATCAATGACATCTCCGATAAACTTGTAATGATTTATATTATAGTAAATTGAATGTAAATTTAATTGTAATAATTGCAAATTCAAATATGTCTCCGCTAATAACACTTAATTGAAATAGCATTGGACATGATCTTGTTTTCAAATACCGGATGATCCATTTTGGGCTTCACAAGAACATGCGACATCATACGAGAATCATTGCAAAGAACTTTTCCTGTGCTGTTAAATATGGAATAGGACGGTGAATTTAAAGGACAGTGAAATTCCGCTACTGAAATACGAATAACGGAAGGAGGGCAATAGTTACTGATAACAACAGGACACAAATGCTTCAAGCGGTCTGATAAAAGTTCAGAGGTGTTATTAGACCTAAACGAAACTGTACCTGACATGGGTTTCCCGCCAATCACAGAAACGATCCTTGTATTTTGCGGAGAAAGAGCGATGTCTCCGATAATATTAAACGTTTTTAAGTAGCCACCCTGGATGAATGAATTCTCAAAGCAACATTTATCAGCAAGTTGTTAGGAAAACTTGGAGTTGTGTGTGTATGTCTCTGTAGTAAGGAAAACGTTTGTGTGAAAATATTATCATGCATTAGATGTAAGATTAGATTAGATGAAAATGTTCGGAATGCACATCGGGTAGAACAGGTGTACGAAATTAGGCGGGGGACAAGGTTGGAGGATATTAATTTAAGATTGTGAGACAGAAGGTAGTTCAGTTTTATATACGTCAGGCGTTTGACACGGGTGACGCCATCAGCAGGCGGAATTTAAAGAATGAGTAGCAAACTTTCAGATGTGACCTTTGAGTCTTCGTACTAAATTTGATGAAATGCGTGCTATAGTGGGGTTTCAGAATAATTAGTTTGTGATCTTGACACCTCTAGTCTCTCTGACTTGACTAACTCTTGGAATGCTAAGCAGTCTCACTCATATGAGATCTCATTACACAATATTTTTGGTTCTTGTAATGAGAAATGATCTTTATCAACGATCTCTCCGAAGTCTTCGATAATATTCATACGACCATGGCCCGACCAAAAAAATATACATAGACTCGTTTACAGCTATTTCAAATCCAAACACGGGCATATTACCAGTATTTAGCATGTAATAAAACGAGAAATTATATTGTGATGTGACAAGCATCATGTTAACAGAACCAAATTTCTTTTTCTTGATCAGGTTGACACGACCAAAATCATGCAAAGAACCAATGTTTAGAAGATTGATTGAACAATATTTTCAGTACTTAGCACTTACCGTTTGAAGAAACTGTGACACATTTCGACCTCTGTCGTCTTTGTTGAACGCTTTTATTTACATTTACAACACCTTCTGCGTTGAGAGATTCAATGGACGCCAAATACGAAGAATGATGGACGACTCCTGTTCGGCGTATCCGTGCAATATGACTACAACTGCTTGCTACACCCCCACCAAGAAAAAGAAGACAAAGATTGGATGCGATTAATATAAAATACGGTGAAATGTTGAGGCAAACGTAAGGATAAGAGGCGAGATCTCAGAGACGAACATTGAGATTTAGACCTTTAAATCTTTTTAACAATAAATAATTATCCTTTAGAATGGACCACAAAAACACCCCCCCCCAGAAAAAAAATTGATATTTTACGTATCAAGGTACATGGAAGTGAAAAATCGAATACAAAAATGCGTTGTACGTAATGAGCGGCACTTAGCGCTGACCAATTGGGGTCTTCTTTTGCGCTGAAATATTTCGCCAGGCCCCAAATGGGACATACATATCAATTTTCATTACACATGGAAAACGGTGAATGGCTAATGTGCCGCTATCCACGCACATTGTGAATTGTAAAATATCAAATTTTAAGTGGGAGGGGGTATTTTTTTAACCAGCGGGGATCCAGGGCAAAATTTTAGGGGGGGGGGAACTAAGGAATTTTCGCATAAGAAAATAATGAAGGTATTGGGTAGGTTCAGTTTTCAACAATTTGTTTCACCCCTCTCCCGCAGTTCCCCCCTCCGTGGATCCACCCCTGTTTTTAACTATAGCTAAGTTTAACATCAGTAATATATTAAACCCATGTGTCACATTGACAGAGTTTTTGAGAGTCAAATGATATTAGAATTGAAACGAAATGTTCAGTCTCTCTTCAAAAATATTATCGATTTTCGAGGTAACGCCACTTAGCCTTTAAGAATTGATATTTACAAAGTGAGTTATAAGTGCCGCCATTTTGTAACCAAAATTGATAAAAAGGTGTGTTAAACATCATAAGATTTGTATTCATAAGCCCTTTCACTAAAAATCTACAAAAAGGAGGGTTGGAAAACATTACACCCCCGAGGGCACATATATATAAACTGGCGAGTTTATATATATGTGCATAGGGAACAGTCCACTTTTAATGTGTGTGCCAAACGCGGAAAAATATTCTGTGCTAAGTCATATCCACTGAGTTAACAGACAGCGAGTAACATTTCATCAACTCAAAGTGAGAAAGTTAAATATGGTTGAAAAAAGTAATGAAAAATTTATATTGAACCGTGGTCAGTTGTTACTTAAAAAAGTCTTTAGAGGTACAATTACACAACCCAAACGCCACTGATGACCGTAACTACATAACACTCCTCAGGGCAAATTCTCATCATGCCCACAGCAGGACTGCCTGCACAATCCAGCACTGCAACAGCAACTTTATGAACACAGTTCGTACTCTACCTTGGATTTGAAATTATTGGCTCATGTAATGACCATAAATATTAAATACTCCCCTGGGCAAATTCTTATCTATTTCATTGTTGCATAACAGGGGCTGTGACCCCACCTCTCTACAGCACTGTGTACATTACTGTGTCTGGATGTCGGGAGAGGGGTAAATTTATCGCAGAGGGGTGTAAATTTATCGTATTTATACTCTTTATTGAATTAACAAACAAGAAGGAGACATAGAAAGCAGAGGACAGAAAGAGTGAGAGAAAAAAGGGAAAGAAAGGAAAAAGAGAGGGAGAGAGAGAAGTTAATTCAAAGGGCGGTTTTAATTCCTGAGGAATTCTCTTCCACCCAACCCTTGGGTGGAAGTGTTGTGTGTTTGTTATGTGTTTCCATTTCTGAAAGTCACATTAATTTTTGACGAGCAGCAAGGCACGATACAGGTATCCAGTAGATTAGTTTTTGGGCCCTATTCAGTTACATCGGACCAAATGGTCACCATTTTAAGTGAGTGAGGTTTACCGTTCGCGAAACTACTCGTAACTTTCGAAATTTTATTTTACCCGCTTTCGAAGCCTAAAATCTATACTTATAAAACTCAAAGCCCAGTTGGTATACTGACTGGTAATCAACGTAGCTTCACGATGGCTAAACGTAGAGACTTTAAACTTGGCACACAGGTCCCTTTTAGTATGTAGGTGCGTAATAAGAAAGGAAAAAATAATAAAGTCTTAGTGGGAGCAAGTTACCGCCCAAAATGACGCTATTTAACCTGTCTTTTTGCATTTTTTTTCTGGCCAAACTAAAAGAGATAACGAAAAATGACCGAGAATAGACCCCCCCTCCCCCCAAATAGTATATAGGGACCCCATNTTTATCAGAATCTCTAAAAGAGAGCTTTTTTAACTTTATCAGAATCCCTAATAGAGAGCTTTATCAACTTTATCAGAATCTCTAAAAGAGAGCTTTTTTAACTTTATCAGAATCCCTAATAGAGAGCTTTATCAACTTTATCAGAATCTCTAAAAGAGAGCTTTTTTAACTTTATCAGAATCCCTAATAGAGAGCTTTATCAACTTTATCAGAATCTCTAAAAGAGAGCTTTTTTAACTTTATCAGAATCCCTAATAGAGAGCTTTATCAACTTTATCAGAATCTCTAAAAGAGAGCTTTTTTAACTTTATCAGAATCCCTAATAGAGAGCTTTATCAACTTTATCAGAATCTCTAAAAGAGAGCTTTTTTAACTTTATCAGAATCCCTAATAGAGAGCTTTATCAACTTGATGAGAATCTCTAATAGAGAGCTTTTTTAACTTTATCAGAATCCCTTAACGTCCAAGTCCAACATCATTGAAGATAGAATCCTACAACATGCGGGGCATGTAGTAAGAGCGGATGACTCTTCCAACATTAGAATATCCTTCGATGGTTAACATACGATGGACTTGTAGGAAGACCAAGAAAGAAGTGGGAAGATGACGTTAAAAAAATAATTTACTTTTTACGGTCGAACAATGAAATCGATGCCACTGGACCGATCTAAATGGAGACAGCTGGTTTCTGAAGCTAAGAACCCTCGTGCTATGTAAAAGCTGCGAAGTACTATACAAACTCAAGAACTATACTATACAATCTCCGTGTTACACCCTGTGAAGCTCGTGATACATAGAGAGTACAAACTGGCCTTACTGTAATACTAAAATGATTTCCATAAACCTATTTAAAAATAAATTACCTGAAGTTTATGCAAAGCTATCGGTCATACCAACTCGAAATGCTCTTTCAATAAAGTTTAACATTGGTGTATAATATGCTGGTAATTAAAGAGAACCATACTGAATACTAATAGATTCCCATAGGCATTATTACATCTTCTACACTCAGGAACAAATTAATCTGCTCAATGTGTATTTCTTATTCAATATTTATACAGTAAATTGACCTCACCCAGTCTGGGTTGGTCCGGAAAAAAGAGCCAACGATACGTGGTGTTCCCAAGCGGTCATACAATTATTTTGTCACAATGTTTATTACTGTCGCGGCAAACGTCCGGCGAGGTTTTACAAGGTAGGCGACCACATAGGTCAACGTGATCCTGTTCCCGGTCCAACCCAGGCTGGGCGAAGTCAATGTGGATAGTTGGTTTGTGAGTTTCCAGCGAATGACGAGTAAAACTCCAGTCTCAATTGACTTTTATATATTAAAGAGACGTTAAGGAAAAAAATCGTTTATTCTGAATGTGCTCCAAATTTCCACTCTGTTTGAAAGAAACTCTTCAAGACTATCAGTCGGCCAATATTTCTGCTTGCAAGTGTACCCATAGGTAGGTAAGGGTAGGTAAGTAAACAGTTAAACTATTAACACTGATTAACTAAGAGGACAAGATACTTTACATCATCATCATCTCTGCTGGTGTAGATATTAGGACCTACGTCCTTGACATAGTCAAAGTGACAACATATCTGCACAATGAGATAATAGATATTAGGACCTGCGTCCTTGACATAGTCAAAGTGACAACATATCTGCACAATGAGATAGCAGGCTACGGCAACAACTTATCTACCAAGACAGGAATCCTCACTATCAGCTGTCAGTGACAATCATTATATTCCGCGTGTTGGACATTCTACTAATTTCCGATTCTGACGTAGATCAGTAATTAAAAGAATGGTTCATTCCAAAATAAACCAAAAGACATCGTAGGCCAACTGATGGAGTTCCTTTACTATTACCCCCGTCGCGTCGTCCTTTGAAAGCGACCTGAAGCTCACGCTACTATGAGCAATTACAAGCTTCAAATCGTTCTGCAATGGGATTTGTCGCTCGTAGTAACGTGTAGAAATTCTTGAAATTCAATTTTCGATAAAAATAATAATTTTTACGAAGATTTTATAGAGGGACTCCAGTCGAAAGTGAACAAAATAAGAGGCTCAAGTGACGGATTGAATTAGAATTAGAGATAATACAGACTTGACATGATTGAGGTAAAAAGTTGATATATGATTGTTGATGTCATAGACACATTCATTTGGGGCGGCCAGTAATCTGCATGATTCAACAAAAAAAATTTCGAAGTCGGTGGAAGAGGGTCAAATTTTTGATCATATTTCAAGGCGTCATAATATGGACTCATTTGGTAAAAATGCAAATGGACTCTTCGGATCGAACAAAACATTATTCAAAGGTTGAAAGATGAGTTGAGAACGGCGCGACGCAAGCATAAGGAAGGCAATATAGGTACAAACTTGATATGGCTTGATAGCAGAGCAATACCGGTAGCTATACAGATCCGATGTACAAACTTGATACAGGGCTTGATCTCAGAACAACACCGGTAGCTATACAGATCCAATGTACAAACTTGATACAGGGCTTGATCTCAGAACACCACCGGTAGCTATACAGATCCAATGTACAAACTTGATACAGGGCTTGATCTCAGAACACCACCGGTAGCAATACAGATCCGATGTACAAACTTGATACAGGGCTTGATCTCAGAACACCACCGGTAGCTATACAGATCCAATGTACAAACTTGATACAGACAAACTTGATACAGGGCTTGATCTCAGAACACCACCGGTAGCGAACACTGTTTCATTGATTGACTCAAAGAATTCCAGAAATTGTCCCCCTACAGGAGTTTATAAGATACCATTAGGGGCACGTTTCTAATTCTCTTTCATTGAACATGATTTTTGATAGGGACAAAAAAACAATTCAACCTCATCATAATCCAGGAAAGGGGAAACACGCAAACTTTTACATTCAAATATTGCGTCAACTTTCATTTGCGAAACATTTCTCCGTCGGTTGATTACGGCAACTCTACCTACGCTGTAAGATGTTTATCTTTTGAATTGCAAACCAATTAAACACTTGTTAATAAATTGAACTTATCTGAAAACAATTAATCGTAATGGCGCGGGCTTTAATTATAAAAAATAAATTGCTCAACAATAATAATTAAATTCTCGAAAGGTTAATGCTAGTTTTCGTTTTCATTTAAAATGTCACAAAGATTTCACAAGTCTGACGTACGGATTTATTGACAGATTTATTTTGATTTAATGTTCAAAGTTTCTCCTCCATCAGTGCACCAGTGGACATTCAACTACACGAACAAACTATCGAATCTATAGATGAAATGGATTGGCCAGGGGACATTCAACTACACGAACAAACTATCGAATCTATNCCTTATCTATTTCAATGATGTGTTCAAAATTTCTGCAAGTCTAGCAATGGTTGTCATGTACTCCAGTATAAATATTATGCACATTGCAGACTAAACAACAAATAAATTAAAACTGCATATATGCAAACTGCACCAGTAGCGGGCTCGTATGAATCTTCCTTATATAAAACAAACTCCTTCGCCGAGTCTGTATGTCTGTCGGTACGTAAACTCAAAAACCACTAAACAAATTTTCATGCGTTTTTCACACAACTGTGTGAAAACCGTGAGGAAAGTTTAACTGTATAATGAAACCCAGATTTTTCAATTTTTTGCCGCGTGACATTTTAAAACTAAATTTAAGTCGAAGTTTGCAAAATTAAAACAAATCAACAACCAATGTGAATCATTTGATTAATCTATTTCATAATTCACACATCTCTAATGGTGTCAAATCAACAAACAGTGTGAATCACGTGAATGATCTATTTCATGATTCACACATCTCTAATGGTGTCAAATCAACAACAAATGTGAAACATGTGAATGATCTATTTCATGATTCACAAATCTCTAATGGTGTCAAATCAACAACCAATGCGAATCATTTGATTAATCTATTTCATCATTCACACATCTCTAATGGTGTCAAATCAACGACCAATGGAATCATTTGAATATTCTATTTCATGATTCACACATCTCTAATCGTGTCAAATCAACAACCAATGTGAATCATTCTATTTCATGATTCACACATCTCCAATGGTGTCAAATCAACAAACAATGTAAATCATTTGAATGATCTATTTCATGATTCACACATCTCTAATGGTGTCAAATCAACGACCAATGTGAATCATTCTATTTCATGATTCACACATCTCCAATGGTGTCAAATCAACAACCAATGTGAATCATGTGAATGATCTATTTCATGATTCACACATCTCTAATAGTGTCAAATCAACAACCAATGTGAATCATTCTATTTCATGATTCACACATCTCCAATGGTGTCATATCAACAAACAATGTAAATAATTTGAATGATCTATTTCATGATTCACACATCTCTAATGGTGTCAAATCAACAACCAATGTGAATCATTTGAATGATCTATTTCATGATTCACACATCTCTCATGGTGTCAAATCAAGCACCATTGTGAATCATGTGAATGATCTATTCACACATCTCTAATGGTGTCAAATCAACAACCAATGTGAATCAAGCTAGTACTACACAGTCCAGTCACCCTATATTTAGCTAGTACAACAACCAGTCTGATTCCACTTCGGCATCACACTGTTCAACAGTTCAGTTTTCCCATTCCTAGAAGTAGGGTTTCTTAAAACTCAATTCAACAAAGTGTGAGAATAATTCTAATTAATACAATATGCAATTCTACCTATATGCAATTGTAATGCATTTTGCAATAAACTGCAAGGACAGCATTTGTCTTTCTATATGTCAAACTAAGATGGTAATAAATTGTAGGATTCAGTTTAATCTATTACTCGCAAAGGTAGACATTTTGTATGTAGAGGATTGGGAGCAATGGTCCAGTTAAACTGAAAGTATCTCTAGTAGTTCTGTGCACTCGGTTAAAATGGTCAACAGTTAGCCCAAAGTGAATCTTTGGATCCAAAAACTAATCAGGAAGTTCTATGAAAATAATGAATATCCATACTAGCAGGCCCACCAGGAGGGAGGTGGGAATGGGGGGAATCACCCGGGCCCGGGTTTTTTGGAGGGGCCCGGAATTCCATGGTGCTAAAAAAAAAAAAAATATTTAAAGTTTTTACCAACTCCATTACCTAGTTTATACACTTTAAAACTTGATTGATTTGATTCATTGATCATGATTTGTTATTAATAGAAGTAATTTAACATCATTATTTATATTATACATCATGGATACTTATATTTAATGTTTAGGTTATTTGCTTTTGAGGATTCATAGATTTTTGTATACGGGCCCGTAACTTTTCAGTCCTGGGCCCGGATTTTCTCTTGCATATTAGGTTTCATCAAAATCGGGCAAGGCATTCAGTTATTGTGGAACATACAGACATTTTCGAGGAGTTAGTCACAAAAAACACTGAAATTCACTTCCGACTCGAGTTTCCTCTACTCCGTGGACATTTTCAATGGAACTGACTTTGATGTTAGCAATAGGATGTCGAATATAAATTTGTTAAATAATGGAAATATTATTATTCAGTTTATTTTTTTGTCCGAACGAAGTTCCAATGAGAACAGGACAAATTTTCTATATTGTTTGTCAGTTTGTATTACGATAACTCTCGAACGCCTTATCTGATTTTGATGAAATTTGGTATGAACATTCAATTTCATAAAATAAGCTGATTAGTTTTGAGGAAACTGAGGCCTCGCGGTAGTTATTATAAGTGAGTCATAGAACTAATGGTTTAAGTAGTATGGAACTCTTTATGGATTTGGGCGAAATTTAACAAAAGTTTGAATAACTTTTAGACCCTAAATGGGGCCTACATACAGAAAATTTTATCAAATTTTGACAACACTAAGTGACAAAAGTGCATATATACAGCGGAATTTTGAAAAAGAAGAAATGAATAGAAAACTGTTTTCGAGTCACCTTGTACTTATCTTCTAGAGAGGATACCTTATTTATAGAAGCCTAAAAGTTGCAGTTTCACACACAACTAACTTTGAACTAGAAGTTTACTGGTGAGTGAACAGTGACCTAGGTCAGCACAATGCTCCAACTATAACGACAAGTCGAAAATCTGTGCTCTCCGGCACTAGCCAGAGGTCAAGTTTCAACCACTATTCCAAAAATGTCTGCCCATAAGAAAAATCTGTGCTATCCAGCACTAGCAGAGGTCAAGTTCCATCCGCTATTCCAAATATGTCTGCCCATAAGAAAAATCTGTGCTATTCGGCACTAGCAGAGGTCAAGTTCCAACCATTATTCCAAATATGTCTGCCCATAAGAAAAATCTGTGCTATCCGGCACTAGCAGAGGTCAAGTTCCAACCGCTATTCCAAATATGCCCATAAACGTTGTGATATCTATTCTTGCTGCTATTTATTTCACACTTAAATTTATTATTGCAAACCATGAGCTTAAAATAAAACTTCCCAAGTGTAAAGTCGGTATTACTTAAACACAGCATTGATTACAATAATTAATTTCTTCTATGGCACGTTGAATACACCAGTTCCCGTTAGATCACTGAAGTAAAGCAATGTCCAGTGGGCTTTTACAAAGTGGATGCCAACGTAGGTTGACCTCCTCGCCCTGCTGGCTAGCTAGTTTGTAAGTTTACAGCGAAAGGAGGGTCCCCCCCCGTCTCGAATGACTAACAAATGTTAAAAAAGCGTTAAGAAAAAAAACTGGGATAAATAGTAGCAATAAAAAACTTGGCCGCAATAATAGACACTACGATCATGGGCGAAATAGTGCTTGGAACTTTGTCTTATTTGAGTAAAAAGAAAAGAAACACCATACCAATGGAGTACGGTATATCATAGGGGATCTTGGACAAGAAAAAACCCATTTTTCAAAATCCCTTTTAATCCCCCGATATCGTTAGTATTTTTGCCCTTTTTAATCACTTTCAAAAAGTATCGTGCTCCAGCAAGATTATACCACTTTTAATACCCTGATATACTTAATATTTTTCCTCTTTTTAATCACTTTCAAAAAGCATCGTGCTCTAGCAAGATTGTTCATCAAGGCAACGCCGTAAAAACGTTTCCTAACCTTTCTAGTTGGGTTAAAATATGTCAAAAAGCTAGCAAGTAAACATAAAAAGTTAAAAATAAAACAAAAGAAAAATGGTGGCCGGAGGGATATTGCAAATTGCAAGCCGCAAATAGGAAAAATCCCGCGTGTCTGAAAATCCCTCGTTTCTTGTCCAGGATTTCCTGTGATATGCAGCTTTCGATACCAATGACGTCAAAATTTCTGCGCAAGAACATGCCTTTTCCTCATGATAGACAAAACTTCATTGATATAGCTGAGAGTGAGCACCGTCTGGCCAGTTTATCTTTGAGAACATCAAAATTAATAGCACACGCCACGACAACCCGTGCTCGTTCATGCGTTCATGAGTTAATCCACTGCATCGTGAGAATCCACATTGCACATGCACATACAGTCAATGCAGAAACTCAATCTAGATCTTTAGAATTGCATTTCTGAATCTCAAATATAAATATTGGTTCTTATCATCAAAGAGGACGACAAAAATTGTAGTTTGAATCCCCTGGTGCGCCAAAAAACAAGAGCTCACTCCTTTTTTTTATAGG
>CM022877.1:33978816-33997265 GCA_012654025.1 Pachypsylla venusta | reverse complement strand
CTGCTAGTTGAATTTCGCCGGTTTGGCACTTTCCTTTATCGATATTTATCACAGGCCCTGGGGTCGCCCCTCCCCAATAACTGAATCATCGGTTACCCCTGGGGGTTTATTATTAAATAAGTACCGATTTACTTTATCGACCCCCCCTCCCGACATGAAAATCTCAGCTGCCCCCCCTAGGCCAGATGCTGGCTACGCCCTTGATTAAAGTATTAACCAAAATACATCCGTGACCCGTAACATTCTCTGTACATAATAGTAATTAAATAAGTAATAATAATAAATATAATTAATAATAATATGTAAGGTTATGACCAGAATAATTAATAAAATTAATAATTAGTATTACTATACAATAAATAGCAGCACAACTAATGGCAGCAGCAGACGCTCGGTAGATAATCTCCTTTGAATTCTCAATTCCAAGTAACCAAAGATGGGTAGTTAGGTAGCGCCTATGGCACGTTGAATACACTAGCTCCCGTTAGATCACTCAAGTTAAGCAACGTCCAGCAAGGTTTTACCCGGTGGATGTCCACGTAGGTTTGCACCCTCGTGATCCGGGCCAAACAATGCTGGTTGGGATCAATGTGTTTCCAGTGAATAAGGGTAAACCCCACATCTTGAATGATCAATAGATGTTAAAGAGACGTTTTTTGTAGTTTGATATTTTGGTTTATTTTTTCAATGAATCTTTGGAATCGTCAAAAAAAAAAATACCGCCCTCAAAATTTGATATTTTACGTTAAAGTTACGTAGAATCTAAAAATTAAATAAAAAAACAAATCCGTTCGTACATAATGACACTTTCACAGCAAAAATTCCGGATATTTTCTTTGTTTCTTTTATTTTTTATAATTTTTTTTTTCAATAATGAACCTTTGGAATCGTCACGAGAAAAAAAACTACCCCCTCAAAATTTGATATTTTAAATTTCGATTTGACTGAATTTGGGGTCTCTAATTGCGCGCCGAAACCTTTCATAAAATCTGTCATCGATATAACTTTCATTTCAAGCAGAATATTATCAACTTTTAATTCAAATGAGTTTATATTTAAATTCACATGATTTCAAATTTGAGGAGTATTTATATTGTACAAAAGGAAATCCAAAGTACATTGAAACGTAAAATGAATTTTTTTTATTCAATTTTTTAATTTAAAGTACATTGAAACGTAAAATGAATTTTTTTTATTCAATTTTTTGATTTAAAGTAGGTACATTGAAACGTAAAATATAATATATTTTGGAGTCATATTTTTAGTCGGTAAAATAATAACCCCATTATTAATTTCATTAAGAGCAGCTGAGGAATGACAACTCCAGAACTACACAACTAGATCATTGTTTGGTGTGTCGATAATGCCGCCAAGAAATTGCCAATTTTCTCAGAATTTTCAGGATTGAGTTTACTAAGGGTCTGATACTACAATACAAACTAACAACAAATCATTTACACGTGTCCCTTTAGTTGAATAAAGTAAACATAAAAATGGCACTAATATTATCTGGGATAGAAATTCTCAACCCCTACAGGGGGAAGCGAAGGCGAACCATAGATGTTACTAAAACTCTAGGGCTAATACACAGCAAACAACATCTCTGAAGCGAAGGTAATTTGTTACATAAAACAATAATTCTTACTGGTCTAAAATTTCAGGACATCGACAGAGCAAGCAAATGATGGCTGAAACATCAACACCTCTGAGTGCTTATCACTTTCGTCTGGATCGGTAATGAATCAGACTGGTCACTTGCTTGTGATTTCACCTACACAATATGGGAATCTTCAGGAAAAATCCATTGTGTACAATATGTGACGTAAATTTGAATGCAGTGTCCTACTCAATCAGAGAGTGAGTATAGGGTCACTAAATCCGAGAGAGGAACTTGTCCAAAACAATCTGGTAAGATGACTGTCCAAACTCTCTGTAGTCCAATCTTAGCTAGAGGAATAAGGTTAAGCTCAATATACGAAAAACCCTTGTGGCTGAGGTATAAGGATCCCAAATTTTAGAAGGTGATGATCTAGGATCTAGGAAATGGAAGAAACGAAGCTTTCGAGCGCCTCTTGTCCAAAAAATGCAACACCAAACCTCGTGTACTCTAATATCTATTTTAATATTTGCTTTAGAAGTATTTCCTAATAGCTTTTGATTGTGATGGAAAAAATTGAGAATCTCTTTCCTGAGCCTTAAAAGTTAAAATAATAAAAATACATATTTATAAAAACAAATTTGAGGTAAAATAGTATTCATAAAGGATTCAATTGAAATCAATAACGGAAAAATGTTTCTCATATTAAAAAAAAAAAAAAAAATGGTATTATTTGACAGATAATTTTATGAATTCATTTGAATGCGTGCCAATAACCTCTCGGTTACGAATCCGTCACACTTATCAACTGACCTTCATACCAAGGTTTATCCAAATTGGTTAACGCTAAGTGGTACAAGTGCCCATTATGGAGTACGGCGGACAAAAGGATTTTTTTCTTTCGATTTTTAGATTCTTCGTACTTGTAAAGTACCGTAAAACAAAAGTAAAATAACAAATTTTGAGGAGGGGTATTTCTTTTTGTTTTGTGACGAGACTCACTATTGTAAATAATGAACCAAAAACAGATTTGCCATACCCATGGTAGGACTATTTGAGCACTGCCCTATAATAACATTTTACCAAATCGTGTTATCCTAGCATGTTGAAAATCATTGATTCAAATGTTCATCAAACCCAACCAATCTACATCCGTCAGCATTATGGACAGATCCTGTTGGAGTGGCCGCCTTCCTTGATTTGGAGATACAGTGAGAGTCGTTGAGAACATTAGCAACGGCAACCTAGCATGTTCATGTAATTAGTAACCACACGACTGACCATAAAACCCAACTGAATATTGAAAACCGGTACCTCTGTTATTAAATATCAATTAGAATGTACATAGGAATTATAAAATACTAGTAGAATAGGTTGTCTATTGAAACACGTACTCGGGTTATTTCAAAGTTATAAATTAAAACCACATTCTCATAACGATGGGCCCCAGATATTTATTAGCAGAGGGGGTGAAAAGGCCTTTAGTGGGAACAAGGCGTTATATGTCAGTAGACACCCCATCAGTTTATTAATTTAAATAAAGAATGAAACTCAATTACTTGCAATAGCTCTTCTGATTGATCTCTGTCTTCTTCTGACTTTGGTATAATTTCTCTTCAATGAGATAGTCTGGAATAGATAGAGGGACGAATGTTAGAGGGGGCTAGCTGCTGTAACGGTGGTATTCTTTAAATCAACTATGAGCAGTCTCCCTGTCTAGTGGGTATCACACTGGCTTTATACGCGGGAGGTCCGGGTTCAAATCCTGGCGGAACCAGTTTTTTGGGGAAGCTATGCTTGGTTCTTCAGGATACACTCAGCCTAGTGAAGATAATTGAGTAAGTACCTATGGTGTGTGCAGTGACCAGTAAAGACATTACAAGAGCCTTAATGTTTGTATGTTCATTAATCAGGTGAGCAGTCTCTCACACTAGCTTTACACGCGGGAGATCCGGGTTCGAATCATGTGAAGATATAGTAATTTTTTAGCCTTCAATAGGTTAACACAAATAATAACATATTTACTATTTTGTTACATCTCTTTAACATCTATTGATCATTCGAGACGGGGTTTTACCCTCCATTTGCTGGAAACTTACAAACCAGCTACCCACATTGTAGGTACTTACCTAGCCTGGTTTGGGCCGGAGAATTAGCCAGCATCACAAGGATGAGAACCTACGTGGACATCCACTTAGTAAAATCTCGCAGGACGTTGCTTAACTTCAGTTAACTAACGGGAACTGCTGTATTCAACGTTCCATGGACGCTGGCCAATTCCACATTTTTACGTCCATACGTATTTAGAATAATGGTAGAAATTGGTTAGGCAGTGTCTATGACACGTTGAATTCACCAGTTCTGGTTAGATCACTGAAGGTAAGCAACCAGCTCCCATGGCTCAGTGGTCACTGTACTAGTCTTGCATTTGGAAGACCCAGTTTCGAATCCTGGCAGGGACAAATATTTGTCACTGTGGTTTGGATATTTTCGGGGCCAACAGAGCCTCGTGAGGACAATGAGTAGCTATGGAGATAAATGCGCAAAGCGATCCGGTGACAGCATTGGACGAGATAAAATAAAAAAATTCAAAGTAATTGGATAATGATAGATATTGGAAAAATCCTACAATGCTGCAATGAGCACCAAAGTTGTGACATAATAACACAAAGAAACAGTATTTTATCAAGCAACGTCCAGCGGTTTCCAAGTTTCCAGCGAATGGTGGGTAAAACCTCCGTCTCGAATGACCAATAGATGTTACAGAGATGTTAAGACAGAAAAAATATATAAAATAACATGGTTGATATAAAATAACCGAAAAGGTGTTGATGGCCTTTAGCTTTATCTGTGATGGTGTGCGTTCCAGATCATCCTGAAGAATAGAATGAAGAACCATGTGAGAACGATGACAATGATGGCGTAAAAAATGATTATTTTACAACGGAGGGAAACTTTATTTATGTTTATTTTATTTTTTTTGACTGATAAGAAATTTACTCACTGAATTAATAATTTCACTGACAGCCCCGTCTCTGTACTTGTCTCACACGATTATGCCAATCTTCTTTCCATTCAATTACAATGGACTTTGCATTCATTGTTAAACCACTTGGTTGGTTGCCTTCTTTTTCTTTACCTAAAATTAAATATGGTCTGAAAAGAAGAAAAACAAAAATCAGATAAAATTTCAAATGAAAATGAAAAGAAAAAAATCAGATGACACTTGATATGAATGTAAAATTGTGTGCTGTGCATTATAAGTAAGTATGCGGCTGTCGCGGGTGATCTCAGACTGCCGCTAACTTACTAATCGTATAGCATATCACACACTTTAGTATAAAGAAGGAAAAGACAAATACACACATGTTCTTATGGTAGTCCACAGATCGAGCAATTATCACACTCCCATAGGAACATGTATATCTGTTTTTTTCCTTGCTTATAAAAAAAAGTGTGATATGCTATAAAGTTAGAAAGTAAGCGGCTGTCTGGGAGCTCCCTATGAACCCTTAAATCCTGATCAGGACACCAATATAGGAGAAAGTATTATGGTCTCCACTTTCTAGGGCGAAATCATATATTTCTTCCTTAATAATTCATGGCAGTACAGTGAAAACATTAACACAATGGTACTCAAAATCTCTACGTGATTATATTGTTGTTGTAATAAGTGATAAAAAAAAATACATAAAATAGAGTAAAACGGTTATTCTGATGTAAAATCCAGTGTAATCAACAATATGGGATCCCTATTTACTAGAGGTCACTAAAACTCCATTGAACTTCACACTTAATTTCTCAATTACAATAAATATTTTCTTCAAAATTAAAACAATTATCTGTTTCTATTATTACTAGCATATAAAAAGATCTTGATCCAAGACTTTAAAATTGATTTGAAAACTTTTATAAACAGAACATATTTTTAACTTTTGACCACAGCGACAAGAACTGCAAATGGTGCAAATCAAAACATGCCAGCATACAAGATAACGATAACAAATCAGCTGATTACAAAGAGTAAACAAACACCACGCATGTTAATAGAGGACCAGATGCAAGAGAAATGATCAGGAAAAATTCCTAGATTTTTTCCCCCTTCAAATTGGAAAAATCCCACTTTTATTTTGGTTAATTTTATTTTCAATAATGAATCTTTGGAATCCTCACGAGAAAAAAAATTACACCCCTCTCAAAATTTGATATTTTAAAATTCAAGGTAGGTACGTAGAATACAAAAGTCGAATAAAAAAAATCCGTTTGTCCGCCGTACGTTGTGACGGGCACTTTTGCCCTTTAGCGTTCACAGATTTATATGAAATTCGGTATATAGGTCCCATTTGGGCTCTAATTGTGCCCCGAACAGAATTGGGTGCAATCTAAGCCACGGTTGGCGGGTTTTGCCGCTATTTGTCGGTTTTCAGTATTGCTGTGTAAAAAGAGAATGGTAAGAGCCAGCAGCTAGAGATTGGAAATTAGGTATGTATGTCAAATTTAGGGTCTAATTACGCCCCGGAGTATTTTTTTTTCGGGGGGGGGGGTATTTTTTTAGCCAGTAAAATAATAAACCCATGTGTCACAATGGCGGCGGGTTTTTTTAATAATGAACCTATCAACCTTTAAAATCCTTACAACCCCCTCAAAATTTGATATTTTAACTTGAAACGAAAAAATATCAAATTATAAACTAAATAACCAAAGTGTCACAGAGTTTTTATTTAAATCTTTGAATAAAATGTTAATTATAAGTGTTAAAAAATATTAACTTTTAAATAAATTAAAACAAAACACTTACCAAAAACACTAGGTATTTATGAAGAAACTAGTTTCGAATCATTCGATCAGTCTAGTCGAGTCGGTTTTTATGAATAAACTTACTTATTTAATTTTATCTTCGGACATTTGCACATCAAATCCTTGTTATAGATCCACAAGAATACTGTCCCTTTCTTCACTCGGCAGAGTTTTTATGAATAAACTTACTTATTTAATTTTATCTTCGGACATTTGCACATCAAATCCTTGTTATAGATCCACAAGAATACTGTCTCTTTCTTCACACGGCAGAGTTTTTATGAATAAACTTACTTATTTAATTTTATCTTCGGACATTTGCACATCAAATCCTTGTTATGGATCCACAAGAATACTGTCCCTTTCTTCAATTTCGAGTCCTTAGCTCTTTTGTAGATAGACTGGATATTCATTGTAAACCGGATCCACTCTTTCAGATTAATCTTCTCAATGATTTTGCCCACGATAGCTGAAAAAATAATCAATAATGAACTAGTTATGATTGTTTTGAAAGACTTATGCCCGATTACTTCAGGGAAATGATGAACTTTTGGCAGTTTGAATCTTGGCCTCCATTTGCGTCAGTGCGAGAGCGGGTAACAAATAACAAAAATTAACCCTAGCATTGCAAGGGGGGGGGGGGTACAAAGTACCCGCGTTTTAGCAAAAAGCTTACAGTAATAAAATTATTACACTTATTTTAATGAAACCTTTAATAATTGTCACAAACAATATTTTCCATCATAGTATATAAAAATATGTATGTTCTAAACCTTCTAAGGGATGATATTGAAGCCAAACTTTGGGCGCGGGTACTTTGTACCTCCCAACCCCTTGGCAATGCATGTAACCAATATATTGATTGTCTAAAGCTACCATTAAAAGCTACCATAAACTGTCTAAAATGTCTAATTATGTATCACATGCAAGAAATAAGTGTGTGTAAACACAAAAGTCTGTGTGGGATGTCAGGAAGGACAAAGTTCTGGTTCGAATAGATTTCCTAGGGTCTATCGATTTTTTTTTACTTTCATTTACAATAAGGTAATAATTGATTTAGTTTATATTTTATTAGTTTTTAATAAAAAAATAGCGACTTATTGTAATAAAAAAATACATTTTTGCTTCATTTTGTTTGGCAATGCACGTAACTGAATAGAGCTTGGCAATCCTAGGGTTAAGGAGCATTCTGAGTAATATCCCATATTGCAGGAGTGCCCAACCTTTACAGAAGGAGATCTACTATAAAGACTCAGATACCCCCTCATACACACACATACACACACACAATTTTGCACAAAATGTGAATGAACATGAAATTTTATTTTTATTTGTCGAAGGGTTCTTAAAAAGGTTCTTTCTCCCCTCATTTCTATTTTCTCCTCCTAATTTTGATGAGTTCTCAAGGAGATGTAAACTTGTATGAGATGTAAACCTCATTCACAAATACTTTGTACTTTATATTGCTACAAAAACATTTTTGTATGCTAAAAGCATAGAGCGTCATCTCATCTCTCTGAACGTGATCGACCCAAAATCACTCCGCGATCGACCGGTCGATAGCGATCGACGGGTTGAGCAGCCCTGCCATATTGCAATGTGTAAGAGGTTAAAGAAACATCTGAAACAATTCATACACCGGAGAGATATGTTGAGGCAACTTTTTCAATTTTTTTTTTTTTTAAACTCACGTTTTTATTAGCCGTCAGGGGTCCATGTTTAACGCTTGTACATAAGCAATGGAGACATGTCCGTGAAAACTTTATTTACCCCAAAGGTAATTCCAAAGCTATAAACAAAAGCTACACCGGGCCCTTAACAAAAACTACGGGCTTGGGGCCCTTAACAAAAACTATTACCGTAGTCTCTTTTGCAATATTTGTTTGCATTTAATTTTCTTGGTGTCGAGTGACATTTTCCGCATTGATCTGAAACAAGACAGAAGTTGAGAAGTTACATTGGATGAGCAGAAACAACATGTACACCTCACTCAGCCGCGCGGAAAATATCTTTTTTTTTTTAATTTGGCTTAACGTCTTTATAACATCTATTGGTCATTCAAGACGAGGGTTTTACCCTCCATTCGCTGGAAACTTGCAAACCAGCTACCCACAATGACCTCACCCAGCCTGGGTTAGGCCGGAAAAAAGAGCCAACGATACGTGTTGTTCCCAAGCGGTCAACCATCCAAGTACTGGCCACCTTGCTTAACTTCAGAGATCTGGCGGGAACTGGTGTATTCAACGTGGTATGATCGTTGGCTGAAAATATCTTAGTAGGCATCTTTATTATATCGGGGCATTTTTTCATTACATAAATTCTGATGAGATTAATGAAATTATCACTATGACTTTTATTTAGATCTATGTCAATAACCTGCTTTTGTCCACCAATGCCAATAAATTACTCTTTTCCACCGATGCCAATAACCTATTTTTTCCACCAATGCCAATAACCTACTTTTTTCCACCACTGCCCATAACCCACCCTTTTCCACGAATGCCAATAACCTACTCTTTTCCCGCACAGAAAATAACCTACTCTTTTCCAATAGTGCCAATAATCTACTCTTTTCCAACACTGCCAATAACCTACACTTTTCGACCAATGTCAATAACCTACTTTTTTCCAACAATGACAATAACCTACTCTTTTCCACCAATGCCAATAACCTATTCTTTTCCCCCACTGCCAATAACCGACTCTTTTCCACCGATGCCAATAATCTATTCTTTTCCACCAATGCCAATAATGTGCACTTTTCCACACTTTCTTACTGATTTCATTCTTCTTTTCACATTTGAAATATAATAAAACCCCACTTTCAATTTATTTCACACTTTTTTTTTATGAAACTTTGCAAGTTTTGCTTTTGATGTCAATTTTTAATATTTAATAAAGAAATGAACTTTTTCTTTTTGAATACAAAACTTTCTACTGATTACAGTGGCGTAGCCCTGGGCGGTTCATCCTACCAAACTCACAAAACTTTCTACTGATTACAGTGGCGTAGCCCTGGGCGGTTCATCCTACCAAACTCACAAAGCTTTCTACTGATTACAGTGGCGTACCCCTGGGCGGTTCATCCTACCAAACTCACGAAGCTTTCTACTGATTACAGTGGCGTACCCCTGGGCGGTTCATCCTACCAAACTCACAAAGCTTTCTACTGATTACAGTGGCGTACCCCTGGGCGGTTCATCCTAGCAAGCTCAAAAACTTTCTACTGATTACAATGGCGCACCCCTGCGAGGTTCATCCTACCAACCTCACAAAACTTTCTACTGATTACAGTGGCGTACCCCTGGGCGGTTCATCCTACCAAAACTTTCTACTGATTACAGTGGCGCACCCTTGGGCGGTTCATCTTACCAAGCTCAAAAACTTTCTACTGATTACAGTGGCGCACCCCTGCGCGGTTCATCCTACCAAACTCACAAAACTTTCTACTGATTACAGTGGCGCCCCCCTGCGCGGTTCATCCTACCAACCTCACAAAACTTTCTACTGATTACAGTGGCGCCCCCCTGCGCGGTTTATCCTACCAAACTCACAAAACTTTCTACTGATTACAGTGGCGCCCCCCTGCGCGGTTCATCCTACCAACCTCACAAAACTTTCTACTGATTACAGTGGCGCACCCCTGCGCGCTTCATCCTACCAACCTAACAAAACTTTCTACTGATTACAGTGGCGCACCCCTGCGCGGTTCATCCTACCAACCTCACAAAACTTTCTACTGATTACGATAGCATTCAGCAACACATTAGCGTTTTGAATGTGATAGCATTCAACAACACATTAACATTTTGAATGAGATAGCATTCAGCAATAGATTAGAGTTTTGAAAGAGATAGCATTCAGCAATACCTATATCCATTCATCATTTATAATGTAAATGGGAGGGGGGAGGCTTTCATTTCAAGAAAAGGGCGCGCGGTACCAAAAGTTTTGGGAACCCCTGTGCTAAACACTTGAATTTGGTATGTACGTATTTTGTATGCCAAAAACCAGGAACAATTTTAGCTGAAATTCAAACTACTACTACTGTAAGGCCCGATCCTACAACGACGTTTTTTCAAGGAGTTTCATTCTATCACTGTGTCAACCTGTGTTAATACAATACCCAGACCCGAGGGTTTCAAATCTCGGCTTTTGGTAGGACCAGACCTATAAGAGATTTTTGTACACTTTCAGTTTTCACGAATCCTACTTAAAAAGAGACCCGTAGCTGTTAGAGACTTGAAATGTATGTGTGACAATGACTAGTAAACCACATAAAATTGCAATTTGGCTCCGAATGGGCTAATAGTACCCCTGGAGCTCGAATCACTTTGTTCGGCCAACCATGGTCATTAGTAGGTACATTTGAAAAAATATCAAACAATTGCAGTGTATTCTAAGTCGTATCACCTTTATATTTACTCCAAAAATCCGCATCAGTAGAATTAAAGGAGCGGTATTATTTAGAATACTCTTTATATAGTAGAGGAAGTGTACCAAAAGTGGACCCCCATTTTGAATTCTCCTAATAAGTCTTGGAAAGAAAACACAAATACTTTATTTTTCATGAAAACGCAAAGAATTATAATGTTTTTAATTGTTTAGTATAAACAAATACGCAAAAAAAGGAATGCAAATGAATATATTTATGTTTTTGATAAATGTCTCAAAATTAAGGTTATAAAAAAAGTTGTCTAAAAGTGGACCCCCATTTGACTCCTAATCTGGACCCCTAAGTTTCCTTAATTGGACCCCCATGTTCTTTAATTGAGTGGTGAAATATTTGAGCANGTATTAAACGTTTCTTTTAGGTATAAAAGTGTAACAATTAAATAACAAGAATCAACAGACCCAAAGAAAAGTACCAATGATTTTAAAATAAAATTTAGATGTCAAAAATTCTATTTAGCCAAAATAATTGATTTTATTATTTTTTAAAAGAAAATCAAATAAAATGAATTCTGAACTTGTAACTAAAGCAATAGCGGATCACGACAAAATCACTTTCTTGAATAAGGATCTTGAAAAGAAGTTACTTGAGACCTCAGCTGAAAACTTACTACCACATGCTCAGGAATATGCAATGCATATGATGGACATGTTCAATGAATCAATAGACATATCCGATGGAATTATCAATGAAATAGTAGAACAGATGGACAGCGGGGAAGAACAAAAGAGAGGACAACACAAGAATCATTTTGATATATTTCAAGCTCTTATTGAAGGTATATCTAGAAGTTGGGGATGTAATAATAAATACCACTATAACTCAGGTTGACGTCTCCGTGGCTGAGTGCGCATCACACTCGGCTTGCACCACGGAGGTTCCGGGTTCGATTCCCGAACGTATCGAAAATTTGAAAAAGGTTTTTTCGATTTTTTTACTTGGTCTGGTTGTGTTTGGGGGTAACTCAGCCTCCCGGGGACAATTGAGTGGCTATGGTAATAGCGACAAGTGGTAGCATTATAAGGAAATTGTTAATGTGTAGCTTAGGCTTAGTAATATTGGAGTAAATGTTGAAAATACCTTGTAGTGCTATGATGCCCACAAACATTGTCACATAATAACACAAGGAAATATACATTTACATATAACTCAGGTTTCCCCCAGGAAAACAAGTTGATCTTGTACCGAAAATAAAAACTCCTTACAATATTATATCCTCGGATAAAGAGCATTGTATCCTAAGTGGGATAAAGGGGGTTCCTTGGGGGTCACATTTTTTTTAAGAGAGTAAAAACCTAACCTAACCTAACCATTCTTTCACAAAAAAATGGCGTGCCTCGGATTTTTTTATATTTTCCAAGGACCATTTGAATTTCAAATATTGTACTAGCTATCGCTGTGTGAGTCGAATACTTTCGAAATTTTAGATTTTTTTTCAGTTTTTCCGAAAGAAAAAAATACAATCCTCATGGAATCGATCGGCTTTAACCGACAAAACATGTGTGTCCACGTGAGTTTGCGTCCCCGCATCACAATGCTGGCTATTTTTCCGTCCCAACCAAGGCTGGGTGAGGTCAATGTGGGTAGCTGGTTTGTAAGTTTCCAGCGAATGGAGGGTAAAACCCCCGTCTCGAATGACCAATAGATGTTAAAGAGATGTTAAGTCAAATTAAAACAATAAGTAAATAAATAAATAAAAATACCTGGAGTAGAATCGGCGCTTTACTGTATAAAAAAATCAATATTTTACTCAAGTATATTATTTTTTTTTATTGCGAACTTTGTGTCGAATTTGAAAGAGATTTATTGCCAAAAAAAAGACGTTTTTTAGCTGAACAATTACAATTACATATATCATACGGTGAGGTCAATATGGGTAGCTGGTTTGCAAGTTTCCAGCGATTGGAGGGTGAAACCCCCGTCTCTTTAACCAATAGATGTTGAGCAAAAAAAAAATCGATTACTCCTACTATTCAAAACTAATTTTATTCTTCTTTGATTGCAAGAAAATCAAAACAAAATCAAAGAAATGGAACAGAACTATGTCGAACATTTGAAAAAGATAATTCTAGGAAACAATAGTATTGAATTTATAAAACAAGATGAAAGCATTGCGCAAATCACTCAACACCATACACGACACATTGCATATTGTAATGAACAACAAATGAGAAATAAAATCACTAAGGTCTGTATTGGAATCAATCAAATCAATCAATTGATTGAGGAAGATCATGACATTAGAAACAAACAATTAATTGAAACACTCAACAAGAAAATGTTGAAATTTAAGAACCAAGATAGTGATGGGTACAGCAAGAAGATGCATGACTTTCTAATTGATTTGGAAAAAAAAATAAACGAAGAAAACTATTGGAAACAAATAGCAGAAAATGAACAATTAAGAAAACAATGTCAAGAGAGTGATATTAGAAAAGTTACATCTTTAATAAGTAATTATGAAAATCGAATAAAAAATGTTGCGAAACATAAACAACAGTGTTTGGATATTAATAAAAGATTAGAAAAGGCAGTGAATGGAAAACGTGTGAAAGATGAGAAACGAATGATGCAGATGATTCAGATTGTTAATCACGTGATGAATCGCTTGATTCAAATGAATCAACTTGGTACATGTGTAAAGCATGTATTCGAAAGCAAATAATATTTGGATATTAATAAAAGATTAGAAAAGGCAGAGAATGGAAAACGTGTGAAAGATGAGAAACGAATGATGCAGGTGATTCAGATTGGTAATCACGTGATGAATCGCTTGATTCAAATGAATCAACTTGGAACATGTGTAAAACATGTATTCGAAAGCAAATAATATTTTAATTTTTTAGAAAAGGCAGTGATTGGAAAACGTGTGAAAGATGAGAAACGAATGATGCAGGTGATTCAGATTGGTGATCACGTGATGAATCGGTTGATTCAAATGAATCAACTTGGAACATGTGTAAACATGTATTCGAAAACAAATAATATTTTAATTTTTTAGAAGAGGCAGTGATTGGAAAACGTCCGGAAGATGAGAAACGAATGATGCAGATGATTCAGATTTGTAATCACGTGATGAATCGCTTGATTCAAATTAATCAACTTGGAACATGCGTAAAACATGTATTCGAAAACAAATAATATTTGGATATTAATAAAAGATTAGAAAACGCAGTGAATGGAAAACGTCTGAAAGATGAGAAACGAATGATGCAGGTGATTCAGATTTGTAATCACGTGATGAATCGCTTGATTCAAATGAATCAACTTGGAACATGTGTAAAACATGTATTCGAAAACAAATAAAATCATTGTCGAAATAGCATAAGTACTTGTAATTGTGCCCGATGGTAGAGATTTATGAGACAGTGGTTCTAAAATGTCTAGGGAGAAAGTCAAGTATATCATATTTGCTTAAATTAGGTTTAGTAAGATCTAGTAAATTTGGAAAAATAGAATTAAATTTTGAAACCATAAGCAAGTCAAAGCGAGAAAGTAATGGTTGCAAAAAAGTAACCATGATTAAGCACGAGGTCGCACGTGGAAGCACGAGTTCGAGATAATTTTGGAAAAACTGGAAGTGAACCAAAAGGAAGAGTGGCCACCTTACACTAGCCTCACATATGAACTAAAAACTTAATTAAGATTCACAAATTATGCCCGACTACGTGGAATAATTAAGAGCAAGAATAGGAATGAGAGAGAGAGAGAGAGAGAGAGAGAGAGAGAGAGAGAGAGAGAGAGAGAGAGAGAGAGANGAGAGAGAGAGAGAGAGAGAGAGAGAGAGAGAGAGAGAGAGAGAGAGAGAGAGAGAGAGAGAGAGAGAGAGAGAGAGAGAGAGAGAGAGAGAGAGAGAGAGAGAGAGAGAGAGAGAGAGAGAGAGAGAGAGAGAGAGAGAGAGAGAGAGAGAGAGAAATATTCCAAATCCGTTCTACCAAGGCTAAAAAATGGAAAAAATCCCTATAAATGTAGAGAAATATCCCTACGGTTGACAACGTCGGATTGATCCTAGCTCTAGTGGTGGTAAAGATTTCATTCAATGCCAGCTCCAAATGCGACTCAGCTGAAATCACCTGCCCAGAAGCGAAAAACATTGACCCCAAATGAATTCCTTGAGGAAAAACATCACAAAAAGGTAATTTATACCGTCTGAAATGGACTGATTTACTCTACTGTAAGAACTTGCTACTTCAATATAGTGGAAATAACAAGAGAGACCAATTGAAAAGATTTAGGATGTAGGAACACTAAAGATATGTATCTACACAACACATGGTTATTAGCATTGGATTGCAACATGAGGAAAGAAAGAAAGTGTGTGGGCAGACCAGAATAAAGACTGACGATGATAATAAAGAGGAATTCAAAATTAGACTAACAAAATAAATAGTTTACAGGAGTGGGTGATAACCGGAAATGAGTCAGTAATAAAAAAAAATCGAACGCAACAACGTTGGAAAAGTAGAAATGTTATTCGTTCTTATTCAGTCTTGATAGAGAGAGAAATATTCCAAATCCGTTCTACCAAGGCTAAAAAATGGAAAAAATCCCTATAAATGTAGAGAAATATCCCTACGGTTGACAACGTCGGATTGATCCTAGCTCTAGTGGTGGTAAAGATTTCATTCAATGCCAGCTCCAAATGCGACTCAGCTGAAATCACCTGCCCAGAAGCGAAAAACATTGACCCCAAATGAATTCCTTGAGGAAAAACATCACAAAAAGGTAATTTATACCGTCTGAAATGGACAGATTTACTCTACTGTAAGAACTTGCTACTTCAATATAGTGGAAATAACAAGAGAGACCAATTGANTGTGTCCTAAATGAAGGATAAAGATGTTACCTAAAAAACTTTCTCGCTTTGAGTTGATATGTTGTCGCGACAAATCTTAAGATATTGAGCGAGAAATTGGAAAATCGACCGTAACTAAAATGGCCGGACAATACCGTGAGAGAGAGAGAGAGAGAGAGAGAGAGAGAGAGAGAGAGAGAGAGAGAGAGAGAGCGAGAGAGAGAGAGCGAGAGAGAGAGAGTGCTTTGATATTCCCTAGAATGCATGTTGCATGTTGTAGCCATGAAAGGTATTCGTGGTAAGCTCTACAAATTAGGAATCATACCTCGATAAACATTGCATTAAAGAGCACTGCCCAGAACTCGAACCCCCGGCCTCTAGGTTACGAGTTCCTCCCCCTCCACCCTCTAAATTTTCTGTTAGGTATATTGTGCCCCCCCCCGCAAAATAAGAGGGCTATATCCGCGCATGATTTTGAGTTATAAGGTTTTTGTTTGTTTTCCAGAAGTTTAATTTTCTGAACATAACCCCTTTCTACAATCAGCAATTTAAATATTTTCTGATTAGTTTAAATTTTGAGAAGCTCCTCTCCCCGCTTACTGACAAAGTCAGCAATATTCGAAGAGAAATTAGGTATCCTGGGCAACTCTTCTGTTCGGTCCGCCTTAAAACCGGCCCTGTTTGCAAGTTACTTTTTTTTACCTCGTATATAGTTCAATATTAAATATGTATTTTTAATTTAATATTTTTCGTTTTTTTAATTTGTGGGATTTTTCTTTAAAAGAGAAATGTCTGGTCTGTGAGATTTTTTAAAAAAGAAATGAACTGTTTCACGAAAGTTTTTCGTTGATTTAGAGAATATGATACATTTTTTTTTTTTTTTTTTTTGGCTTAACAAATTAGGAAACTTAACATCTATTGGTCATTCAAGACGGGGGTTTCACCCTCCATTCGCTAGAAACTTGCAAACCTGGTTTGGGCCGAAAAAAAAACCAGCATCACGAGGGCGCGAAACCACGTGGACACTAACATGGTACAACCTTTCTGGACGTTGCTTAACTTCAGTGATCTAACGGGAACTGGTGTATTCAACGAGCCATAGACGCTGGCTAACTAGACAGTCTTATGTATGGAAATGTAATTCTCCAGCATATATGCTATACATGGTACGCAAAGTGTTAATACACCAAGCTATACTTAACAATTATGTTATAATGCTACCATTTGTTGCAATAACCTCAGGAGGCTGTCAACCAGACTAAGTAGAAAATTCGAATAAGTAAACCTTTTTCGAATTTGCGACCCGACCAGGCTTCGAAACCGGAACCTGCCTGATACAAGCCAAGTGTGATGCACAATTGCACACTCCTCCCCGGAAGCATCAATAAAGAATATGGTAGATCACTCGACATTTTTTTTTTTTTACTTCCTTTGATTAAACTTTAGCCAGCGTCTGTGGCACGTTGAATACACCAGTTCCCGTTAGATCACTGAAGTTAAACAAACATCCAGCGAGGTTGTACCGTGTGGTTGTTCTTGCCCTCGTGATACTGGCAATTTCTTCGACCCAACCCAGACTAAGTGCAACCCACGCTAAGTGAGGTCTATGTGGGAGCTGTTTTGCAAGTGTCAAGCGAATAGAGCATTAAAACTCCTGTCTCGAATGACTAATAGATGTTAAAGAGACGTTAAGCCAAAAATATAAATAATCTAATCTAATTTAAAAAATGACGGTAAGAACAAGATATTCAATTTTTTGTGTTAAAGCATAAAGAAACTTTCGATTCAACGAGAATCTACGTATATGCCGATTTTTTTCGTTTTTCACGACTCCTGTTTAAAAAAAGAAAGGTATGTGCTAGATACTTACTCTCAACGTTGTCTTCCTCATCTCGATATTTGTGGGGAGCATTGCCACCATCATCTGCAGACATCTGATTCATATTAATCACGCGAGGAATTTCTGAAAATAAAATAATAATAATAACCATGCTTAGTTCTAACGCACCATTCAAAAAACACCTCAGCCAGCGTCTAATATGGCACGTTGAATACACCAGTTCTTGTTAGATCACCAGCTCCGTAGATAGGGTGAGGCGACTAAGGCACTCGCCCCGGGCGACGTCACAGGGGGGCGCCGAAACTTTTTGAAAGATAATATGAATAATTTTGTTGCAATTTTTTCAAGATTTCAAGGATTTGTAGATATACATTTTAAAAATTGAAAAATAATTTTGTGAAATAATAACAGCGACAAATTTGGCACAAAAATATGAAAAAGACTTTATTGATGAGATCTCAAATTTTAAGCACGCAGCAAAGTCAATTTTTCCTGATCACATTTGATCTGCAACGGTTTTAGAATTACTTCCGCTGATAAATGACTATAATCTGAAAGAGTCGTATCCGAATGTTGAAGTTGCATTCCGAATTTTTTTAACAATGCCTGTGAGTATGGAGCTACATGTGAACGCAGCTTCAGCAAACTGAAGCTCATAAAAAAATATTTAAGATCAACTATGGGTCAGGAAAGATTGACAAATTTGGCAATTCTGTCCACCGAATACGAGTTCGTGAAAGAAATTGACTTTGACGATGTCATGGATGAGTTTGCAGCCATAAAATCTCGACGAATCACATTATAACCTTGACAATTGCTTTGTAAGATTCAAGCAAATCTATATGGAAGAGTTTTGATTTTGTGTTTGTAGGTTTCATTAAGAATAAAGGCATCATAATTGTTTTAATACGTTTTGCTGTTGAATAATTAATATGACCTTTTTTTGGCGGGTGGGGGTGGGGCGCTA
>CM022877.1:33934233-33964689 GCA_012654025.1 Pachypsylla venusta | reverse complement strand
GGAATTTTCAAATGGCCGCCATTTTGAAATCAAACACCCTAGACGTATATTTTTTGTTTGCAAAGTACTTCCAATTTTATTGTCTTTCTGAAAATGTATTACAAGATGGGGGTTTGTATTTAAAAAAACAAAAGTTGGGCCACCTGGGGTCCACATGGGACCCGCCCCTGAAAAATTGGTCACACCATCAGGTGGTGTTATTTGGGGTATAATAACATGCAAAATTTCAAAACTCCATGTAAAGCTGTTCAAAATATATTCAGGCGCCCTCGGACTTTTGGGACACCCTGTATAATCTGCCTTGGGAGCACAGTGGTCAAGCGCTCGCCTGGTAATCAGGAGGTCGCGGGTTCGAAACCCAGCCAAGGTAGGATTTTATCCTCTGAATTAATTGAGAATTAGACCACAATAATAGTACAAGCTTACTGCTGGGGTAAAGGGACTCGTTAGTCTCATTCGAGCAGTATAAATAAGCAGTATTATTATTATTATAATTATGAATATATACTAGTGAGTGACTTTTTCCATAAAAGCACGCAGGACAAATATACAAAAAGTAAGACATGTCCTGCCAAAGCCGGACGTCCGGCGTCCGTTAACATGCAAGAATAATTAATAACCCGCACTTCTAAATACATTCTGCTAGAAGCATAAGAAGATCTTAAACTTGATCAATGAGATGCTGCCTGGAGTAGATATGTTAAGGCATTGAATGGAAGTTTATTAATAGGTCCAGCAGGCGCCTCGCATGTGCTAACTTAAATAAGCAAACATATAAATTACACCAGTATACAACGATCTCAGAAATAGGCTTCCCAAAAAAGCAGTTGTAGTGGTGTTTCTTAAAAATTCAAATAGTTTCTCTGTTTCTGGTTTAAAGGTCGAGCAAAAATTAGCGACGGATGCCACATTTTTTCGTAAAAAAACACAACTTAGAAACGAGGTTCCATTTAAATCTGCATAACGTTGGTCTCATTTAAGGTTGGGACATCGAAACAAAAAACATCGATGTTTTCAAAGTTCGATACATTGACTATGTCATAGCAGTATTAGAAAAGGCTTTTGGGACATCCTGTAAATGTTAAAGGATTAAGAACCTAACCCAAACAATGTTGCATTGGATATTTGACATGTCATAGCAGTATTAGAAAAGGCTTTTGGGACATCCTGTAAATGATAAAAGATTAAGAACCTAACCCAAACAATGTTGCATTGGATATTTGACATACCATAGCAGTTTTAGAAAAGGCTTTGGGACATCCTGTAAATGATAAAGGATTAAGAACCTAACCCAAACAATGTTGCATTGGATATTTGACATGTCATAGCAGTATTAGAAAAGGCTTTTGGGACATCCTGTAAATGTAAAGGATTAAGAACCTAACCCAAACAATGTTGCATTGGATATTTGACATGTCATAGCAGTTTTAGAAAAGGCTTTTGGGACATCCTGTAAATGATAAAGGATTAAGAACCTAACCCAAACAATGTTGCATTGGATATTTGACATGTCATAGCAGTATTAGAAAAGGCTTTTGGGACATCCTGTAAATGATAAAGTATTAAGAACCTAACCCAAACAATGTTGCATTGAATATTTGACATGCCATAACGGTGTAATGTGCAACTTGGATGGTGGTTTCTAATAATCTAACTGTACTCAATAGAAAGTCAGTTAATTTTTGTAAATTGTTCTCTCCGGATTATCCAATATGAGATGGGTGGATTATGTACTCAATTTGGCACAAATACAGCTAGGTGGTTGATGATGAAATCAGATAACACCTTATTGGTCACAGTAGCGATTGTAATTCATATACAGAGTGTTTCTAAACAGATGTAAAGGCATGCACAAGACGAATTCTATGAACATGAACAAAAAAAAGGTCTCAGAGGAATCCTCCTTATTTACAATAAAATGCTCCTTAAATCCGAAAGCATGACTGATAAAAGCAATGTTACTCCACGATGTATTGAAAAATGTGACTCCAAGGAACCCTCCTTATTTACNTAATACTATTGGATGTCTTTATCCTTTATCACTTTATTAAAAGCTTGCAATCCTTAAAACAACTCATTAAAATATTCTGACACATTGGTGATTTTTGTGTAAAGCTAGAAGACTGCATTGTAGATATTGCAACAAAGATAATAATGGGTAGTGCTGCATTCCAATGTAATGCAAGTGTCAAAGTTGCATGAGAGTATTATGCGTGCATGTAGCATTGATTCTGTTGGGCAATTTTAATATTAGCTAGTGTTGATCATTCACCTTTTGCCGAGCACCTCCTTCTTCATGTTAGGTCGGATTTCGTATCTTACGAAGATCTGTGTGAGAAATAATTTTTGATGTTAAAATGTTTCAAAACATAACTTGCGATCTTGGAAACTATTATCAAACCGCATTAGATATCCGACAATACAGGGTAAATCAATTTAATCACTTTTCTCAAATAAATGGAAAACTATTTAAAATTTTGAAAAAATATGAACACCAAAATTTGGAGAAAGATTAAGATTATGTTGAGCCAGTTCCCATTAGATCACTGAAGTTAAGCAACGCCCAGCGAAGTTGTACCAATGTGGGTGTTCACGTGGGTTCGCACCCTCATGATGCTAGCTATTTTTCCGGCCCAACCTAGGCTGGGTAAGGTCAATGTGGGTAGCTGGTTTGCAAGTTTCCAGCGAACAGAGGGTGAAAACCCCGTCTTGAATGACCAATAGATGTTAAAAAGACGTTAAGCCAAATTAAAAAAAAAAAAGATTATGGTGACTTTACAAAAGATTGATAGATAAAGGTAAGAGTGATAATATAATATCAACTACGCCACCGACGGGAGCAAAACAGCTTCATTAGGTGACGGTCCAAACCTCTCTCAACAGTACTCTGAGAATCATCATCAGACCAGAGTTAGGATCGAACGATGTGAACACTATCTCACCTTGACATGAAGTGAGGTTAGAATTCAGTTTAAAAGAACGCTTTATGTTAAAATGGTTTTAATTTCGAGTGAACTTGCTATGAAGAACCAACACTAATCGCCTGAGCATGAGCATTTTAGGGAGACGTCTTTAAGATTTATGGCGCAGAATAAAATAACATGGCATTATGAAGCATTTACCAGTAATCACAAACAGGAACTTGGTACTGGGGTTACAGATAATTATATTGCTTGACCATGTGTCAAATGTAATATCATATACGAGCCAAAACATCTTGCGGCCACTGAGTGGTAAACTCAATTCAAACCAACATGTCCATCTTGGGGGCATATTAATCTTATCAAACAGAGAAATCAATCAAAGTATATGAAAAGGGTGTCCCAAAATTATGAAGAAATCTTTATATATGTATAAAAGGCAATGTCCCGAGTGACTCATCAACGTAGAGCCAAAATTATTAATCCTGCAGACTTGAAATTTGGCGGGAACCTTCGTTGCACCATGTAAATGTGCAGTAAGGATTTTGCAAAATTTGAATTTTAAGGGGTAGAAATCTCGAAAAGTAAACAATCCCCATAAGAAATACATTGGAGCGAGAAAGATAGCATAATACATCATTTAAAATATGCGCGGGCAAAGCCGCGATCGGGGGATGCTAGTTATTATTATAAAACCGGTTGAACGTCTTCATTGAGCCTTATTGCAATTAGCACTGCATCTTTGTTTAGATATGTTGTGACAATCCATGTTCTGAATTAATTCTCAGCTCCTCAATAATCTGATATAGGACCTCGTGGTTAAGTGTGTACATCACCCTAGGCTTGCACCAGGAACCTGGTTCGACTCCTGTCCTGTAAAGCCAGCATCACGAGGGCGCGAACCCACGTGGATACCCACATGGTAAAACCATGTGTGTGGGGGGGCAAAGCATTGACAGCCAAGCCAGGACTAACACCTGAAAATGATTATCATGGAAGGTGATGTTGTTTTTGTTGTTGCTGCTGCTGTTATTTTTATTGTTGTTGCTGTTGTTGTTTTTGCTGTTGATGATGTCATTGTTGTTGTTCTTGTTGATGTTGTTGCTGCTGTTGTTGTTGTTGTTGTTCTTGACGTTGTTACTGCTGATGTTGTTGCTGTTTTTTTTATTTAATATTATATAGGTCACGTGCAAAGTATTTTCATTTAAAAAAAAAACGATGAAATTTCGGGGGGGGNGGGGGGGGGGGGGTATGGACCCCCCTGGGTATGGTTGAATAGTAAACTTTTGATTTGTAATCAGCGGAGAACTATTTACGGGAGGAGATTTTTGTATGTCAGCTATGATATCTTGCTTTCCGCGTGGTGACATGACAATGCACATAAAGATGGAAGCCTGCAACTGCATTGGTTGATTATAAACTAACTCGTCATCCACTGACTGCTAGAAAGCTCATGAGCACGATCAACGATCATCACGAACTTTTCTGCTTTGTCATTTTTATTTTTCATTGTTTTGATTTTTGTTCTGTCAGAGCAACATGTCCAAAGTTCAAACTTTTTTGAACGAGACAAAAGTCAATGATTTAGAGCCAGTTGATTATCTAACATTTAACTAGTGCAAAGTTATTGGTTTTGGTTTCAAACTTAAAAAGTTCTAAAAGCGCTATGAATGAATGCTGTATTTTTTTTTTAATTTGGCTTAACGTCTCTTTAACATCTATTCTTAAAGAGACGTTAAGCCTTTTTTTTTAATTTGGCTTAATGTCTCTTTAACATCTATTGGTCATTCAAGGCGGGGGTTATACACTCCATTCGCTTGAAACTTGCAAACCAGCTACTCACATTGACCTCACCCATCCTGGGTTGGGCCGGAAAAATAGCCAGCGTCACTAGAGCGCGAACCCACGTGGACACCCACATGGCACAACCTCACTGGACGTTACTTAACTTCAGTCATCTATCAGGAACTGGTGTATTCAACGTGCCATGGACAACCCTAATAGGGTTATATGGTTAGCAAAAATTTTTTTGCCAGCTTGGAATAATCTGAATGCAAAAAGGAAATCTAGAAATACCTTCAGAACTTGGAAAGCCGGTGATTCGATGTGGAACTATCTATAAGAGTTCTACCATTCTCACGAGAACAAAACAAGGAAGTTATTGTTCCAAAACCGAAACGTTTTAGAAATGCCTTCAGGAATTGAAGTGGATATCGAAAGCCAGTCAATGATGGTTGATCCATAAGAGGTCTAACCTCAAGTAACCAGAACGAGCTTGGTGATATAATCAATACAAAGTAATTGTTTCCAATCCAAAAAGTTCTATAAATGCCTTCCAGACTTGATTTGTAAAGAGCCAAGCATGACCGTGTGCAACGTTATTAATTTCATTTTCAATTCCTTGAGATTCTATTTTATATCTGCTTCATCTGCAATAATAGATATTTAATTTATTGCTCTGTTGACCGAACCGCCCTCCTCTCCAGCGAGCAATGTTCCACTAAAGTAAAGTCAATTTTAGAGCAAGAAACAATCAATTTGTTAATTTGATTATGGGCGGGGTCATCGATAAATTAATTATCCTGAATAGTGTATCTGAGAATGCTGGTTGAGTAAGGACGCCGTCGATGTTGACACACATTCAACAATCAAAGTGGAAGAAAATGGGACACGTGAAAGTCGGAGAAAAAAACTCTAGAAAAATGAAAAAATACCCCCCCCCTCCAAAAGAAACTCGGGGTCGTAATTAGACCCTAAGTTGACATACATACCAAATCTCTAGCTCTTATCATTCTCTTTTTAGACAGCAATTCTGAAAACCGCTAGATAGCGTCAAAAACCGCCAACGATTGCACACAAAATGTTTCGGGGCACAATTTGATCCTAGATGGGACCTATATACCAAATTTATTCCAATTCGGTCAANCCCCCCCCTCCAAAAGAAACTCGGGGTCGTAATTAGACAATAACTTGACATACATACCAAATCTCTAGCTCTTATATCATTCTCTTTTTTGACAGCAATTCTGAAAACCGCTAGATAGCTTCAAAAACCGCCAACGGTGCCTTCGATTGCACACAAAATGTTTCGAGGCACAATTTGATCCCTGATGGGAAATTTCATCCAAATCGCTCAACGCTAAGTGGCAAAAGTGCACATCACCGCGTACGACGGACAAACGGATTTTTTTTTCTTCAATTTTTAGATTCTACGTAAAATATCAAAACGTAAAATATCAAATTTTGAAGGAGGGACATTTTTTTTTCTCGTGACGATTCCAAAGGTTCATTATTGAAAATAATCAACCAAAAGTCAATGCTTGTTCTGAGAGAAATGTTTCCTGAGGACAACTCAGTTCCCGTTTCGGGGAAATCATCTGATATATTTTTTTTTTAATACACTTTATTGAATTAATTTCAAACAAGAAAGAGACATAGAAAGAAGAGTTTAAAAAGAGTGAGAAAAAAAGGAAAGAGAGAGAGAGAAAGAAAAAAAAAATCAAAGTTAATTCAAAGGGCGGGGTTAATTTCTGAGGAATTCTCTTCCACCCAACCCTTAACTTTCACAATTTGCGACTTTTTTCTCTGGGGCTACTTAAAGTCCGAGGTTTATATGCACAAGCCTCGAACAATAAACGAGCCATCCAAAATGAAATTGCCCTGACTGATCGACAAATGCTAACAAATGTGAATAACAGTTTCAAAAAACGACTGGAACTGTGCATTGCATAATTAACACTATTTTCCATATATGTGAATTTGTCATTAAACGTCATTTTTTCAGCTTTCTATTGCAATAGTAAAAGAGTAACATCAATATTATTATGTAGTATGGACTCACTAATTATTTCTAATAATCTATCTATAATAATAAAACTCAATGTAACGATAAATGTGTGTGTATGTATGTATCACTAATTGTTTAGCCAAAACGGTAAGAGATATCGAAAAATTTATGAAAACCCCCCCAAAACCATAGGCTTAAATACCAGAATTCAAAAATGTAGAGCAGTTTTCGAGTTATGGCCGATTTTTCGATTTTTAACCGAATTTAGTCGGTCATGGTTCGATATCTTAAATTTTGTCGCGACAACATACCAACTCAAAGCGAGAAAATTTTAGGAGGCCTTTCAAACTTTAATTTAGGTCATAGTTTGCAAAAAACTACACAACCCTTTTTGAGTTACGGCCGTTTTAACAATTTTCGTAAGGGAAATCATAAAATACTTTTACCACGGGAACGGCCATGCTTCTAAGGCGTCAGTATAGAGGCCGTAACGAAGCACGGGCAAACTCGCTAGTTTCCAATAAAGACGAATTTCGTAGATTCAAATCATTGGTAATTTTGAACATTTTTGTTGTTCTTGCCTATCTTACAAAGCTTAGTCGGGAGAAACCAAGCACAAAAGGCCCAGTTGAGGCTTAGGTGCAGGGGCTCATTTAGTCCTAAAGAGGAATCTAGCTCACTGATATACGGGAGAAAACCCTTTCCCACAGAAAAAAACAACTTCTAAGACCATTATAAGCAGTAAGCACATATGAACATGATGAACTTCTGGGCAAGTCTGAGCCCACCAGATAGAAAGACGTCCTGTTGTTTCTGCATTCTGACTGACCAAAATATTTTAATAGGATTCTGCTTCTTCTCGTTACTTACTAATTTCCAACGCCTACCTCCGTTTACTGCTTCTCAACGAGAGAACATAATTTAGATATTTCAAAGATGTTGTTTTGTGTGTGGGCGAATAACATGTTCAACAAATAATTTGCCTTCCAATGTGAAAGTGGCGCACACAACTCACTCAAAGTGACACATTTGGGACAGGTCGATTAATTAGAAATAAATCATGTCACTATAAGTACAACCAGAAGCAATATTTACGGCCCACCCTACACCAGTGTCTACTATTTAAGATTGATTTGCTTCCGAACTCCTCAACCATTTAACAGTCGGTTCTAGGGATGGGATTTTCAAATCATTTAGGTGAGTCGACATGACTCGATTCGACTCACAAATATGAGTCGACTCTCTATTTCGACTCGCATGCATCGAGTGACAATTTTCAAAAACGCCTTATTTGATCAGAAAGACATAATAAAACTAATTGACAAAAGGGGAATCTACCAAACGTCCCAAACTTCGGCGAAAACATTAAAAAGACATCACAATCAATCGTCACCAGAATAAAAGAACATTTTCGTTCAGTAAACAACAAACACCCGGAAAAATATTTCTCCCTTTATTATCTTTATCAGTCAACAAAAAAAAAGTTACTCTTAAGTCGACTCTTTGAAGAATCGACTCATTTCAAAAAGATGTTCGACTCGTGAGTGAGTCGAGTCGTGAGTCGGCTCTTGGAGTCGTGAGTCGACTCTATCTGTGATGGTGTGCGCCAAGGGCCATCAACCTCTTTTCGGTTACCTCATTTCTAACATTATTCCAATGCCGGATGTTAACTCTGCAAATGTGACACATGGGTTTATTCTTTTACTGGCTAAAGAAATAACCCCCCTCCAATAGTTCTGGGGAATAGACCCTAAATTTGACATACATACCAAATTTCAAGTCTCTGGCTCTTACTGTTCCACTTTTAGACAGAATAAATGAAAACCGCTAACGGTACCTTCGATTGCACCCAAAAGTTTCGGGGCAAAATTAGACCTCGGATGGGACCTATATTCCAAAATTTCATCCAAATCGGTCAACGCTAGGTTTCTTTTTATTTTAACGGTACATTTGATCTGTGTAAAGATGAACCTATATCAATTCTAGTGATTTTTGAACAGTACTTTCGCCTGCATATGCGAAACAGTATTATTCTTGTCTCCTATTTGGAGGGAAGTTTCAGAATCCGTTTTCAAAGTCATCCAGCATGATGGAATTTTGAAACTATCTTCCTGTAGAAATGAATAACTCCATTTGTTGTACCGTCCGAGCCGAGCTCACACTCTTTAAGAGAGAACAATATTAATACAAAAGAACCTGTTGGGCCAATAAATTTATGCTCTTAAATACACACTTATTGTCAGGTCGTTTCTATTGAGTGCAACAATGCAACTGCATATGAAGTGTTAGGTGGACTGGTTATGCGTGGGTCAGGTGTGGAGATTCTGTCATTACAAGTTTAAGAAATACACTTCAGTTTAGTTTTTCTTAGAGGAAGGCGAACAGTTTAGTTCAGGGCATGACTGTGGGGAATGAGTTGAGTTTAGTCAGCATCAGATTCACCAATGACGCAGTATATTCAGGGCATTACTGCGGGGCACGAGATGAGTTGAGTCAGCTCCAGATTCACAAATCACGCAGTATAATCAGGGCATGAATGCGGGGCATGAGTTGAGTTTAGTCAGCACCAGATTCACAATGATGCAGTATATTCCGGGCATGACTACGGGGCATGAGTTTATTAGAGTTTAGTCAGCACCAGATTCACCAATGACGCTGTATATACAGGGCCTGACTACGGGCATGAGTTGAGTTGAGTATAGTCAGCACCAGTAGCTAACTCGTTTTTCCCAACAGTAGCTAACTCGTCCACACAACATCATTAAGTGTAAAAGATAACAAAGATTCGCGCCAATTATCTTTCTAAGATATGATTGTACTCTTCAGTACTCTGTGATAACGTTATTTTGATTCACCCTGTATAAACCAGTTTTTCCCAACAGTAGCTAACGCGTCCACAGCACATCATTAAGTGTAATAGATAACAAAGATGCGCGCCAATTATCTTTCTAAGATATGAGATTGTACTCTTCAGTACTCAGCAATTAAAAACAGTTTTATTTATTGTGTGCATGATAAACTCACTGTGAAGGTCAAACCATCAACCTAAACTTAAACTAGATTTACCAATCAACACGTCTCCAGGTAACGAAACAGAGGTTGGGTAAGAATAAGCTTAAAAAAACTGTACAAAACTAAAGCTAGATTTGGTGTAGTGGTAGCAGATACACGGAACAACACGTCTTCAGGTAACGAAACAGAGGTTGGGTAAGAATAAGCTTAAAAAAACTGTACAAAACTAAAGTACAGATTTGGTGTAGTGGTAGCAGATACACCGATCAACACGTCTTCAAGTAATGAAACAGAGGTTGGGTAAGAATAAACTTAAAAAAACTGTACAAAACTAAAGCTAGATTTGGTGTAGTGGTAGCAGATACACCGATCAACACGTCTTCAGGTAACGAAACAGAGGTTGGGTAAGAATAAGCTTAAAAAATACAGAACAGAACACTGATATAATCCTCCGCGGTTAGGTAAAAGAAGAAGAAAAAAAAAGTGCCTCCTATCAAATTTTAATATTTTTGAAACTCCCCGATTTTTCTTTTGTTTATACCACAATAACCCTCGAACGCTTGGTCCAATGTTGGTGTAAATTGGTGCCGTGTTATGTTGGTAGAATTAAGGGAGGTTGTACAAGAGTGCCTTAATATACGCATCGGTACTATTTTAAGAGAGTATAGTTTTGACAGTTGTCCATTTGACTGTTGTCCTTACGTTTGAGAGGACAACGGCTGTTGATGTTGTTAATGGCGGAGAAACGGCGGAAGGAGGCGTTTTATGGGTTTCCTAGTTTATATAGTAAAACAAATCTCTATCTTGTTTGTATGCAAGACTCGTGAAAACCACCGCTAAAAAGAGGCAAGAATCCGCCAAGGGAATATTCGATTTGAACGTGAAGTGTCATTTTACATTCCATGCATAAAATTGATGTAAATAGTCGCCAAATGGCAGAAAGCGCCAAAAAGCGACCGAAACCAAATTTTAAGCTCTAGCACTTACCGTTCTCTTTTTAGTAAGAACCGCCAAAAAGCTGTCTAAAACCTCTAAAAACCGTAAATTCGATTTCCACCAAATGTGCCACTTTGCATTCCATGAATAAAATTGATGTAAATAGTCGCCAAATGGCAGAAAGCGCCAAAAAGCGACAGAAATTTGCTACAGCCAAAGGTGTCTACGCGCAATTAATGCATAATAGTAATACCGCTTTTTTACTTTTATGCATTGATTCTGTCCGTACTTATACCGTTCTGTTTTTAGGGGAGTAACTTCGATTTCAACCAAAAGCTTCTTGGTTCGTTCCGGGCAAAAACTTGACGTACGTATAAAATTTCAAGTCCATGGCACTTACCGTTCTTGAGATATCCTGTTTATTGTTAACAGACAGACAGACACACACACACACACACACACACAAACGGACAAATGGCTAAAACTCAAGATTTGGGCTCTGGGGAACCCAAAACGTGTGTTGGCATTGAAAACTCCACTTTGAAAATTTCAGCCCAATACAATATTTTCCTTGTTATAGGATTTGTGCATTCACAAAGCGGCGTCAAGAATCTACAAGAAGGAAATCTCAAATTACCAATGTACCTACCTACCTACCTACTTATTATTTTGCAAAGGACTCGCTCTCTCTCAGAACCTTTTCTTTTGTTACTCAGGCTGAGATAATCAACACGGATCTTTAATCTTGAGACTTCAACATACAACCTCTCTCAACATCCCATCTGTTATTCTATACAGATTTCAATCTCAGCATCATTTCCCTAATGTATATACAGGGTGATACATAAGTATAATTTCAGTCGTTTATATAAATGAAAATACTCTCCTTTGCACGTGACCTATAATATTTTTTTTAAAAAAAACAACAATATCAAAAACAACAACCAACATCATCATCAACAGCAACACAACATCACCTTTAATGATCATCATTTTCGGGTGTTAGTACTGGTTTGGCTGTCAATGACCCCCCCCCGAAAAAAAATCTTGGGTACGGCCCTGCACTTCCTCGCCAAAAAAACTGTAGGTGCCTAAAAGCTTCAGCAAATAATGAAAAAAAAAAAATATTACAAAAATAATGCTTAAACACTAAACCAGAGGAAATCCACAGCTTTTTTTTTTTTTTTAAATTTGGTTTAACATCTACTGGTCATTCAAGACGGGGTTTCACTCTCCATTCGCTGAATCGACCTCACCCAGCCCGGGTTGGGCCGAAAAAATAGCCAGCATCACGGGGGCGCGAACACACGTGGACACCCACATGGAAAAACCTCGCTGGACGTTGCTTAACTTTAGTGATATATGGGAAACTGGTGTTTTCAACGTGCCATAGGCGCTGGCTAGAAATCCACACTAGTATAACATGTACCCATGTCCTTATGGATACATTTTAAACAAAAAATTGCCCATCCGTGTTCAATAAACCAAATAACTGGCCGCAAGGTCTGCTGTACTGTACATTTTGCTGAAATTTTGGTTTGGCCATTCATTATATTCACAATATCAGCTAATAGCCCAGCGTCTATGGCACCTTGAATACACCAGTTCACGCTCAATCACTGAAGATAAGCAACGTCCAGCGAGGTTGTACCTTGTGTGTGTCCACGTGAGTTTGTGCCCTCATGATGCTGGCTCTTTTTCCGCCCCAACCCAGGCTGGGTGAGGTCAATGTGGGAGGGTGAGGTCAATCTTGGCGGAAATTTGTGGAAAGCGGGAAATTCAAAAATGTTTCTTATGCTAGATGTATTTTTACAAAATTAAGAACATACATATACATAAAGCTATTTGTTTTTCCACATATATATTTCATTTGACATCGCTTTTCGTAGAAGTGACTCTTGTTCTGGTCGATTAAAAAAAAGAGCAAATTCTTTGCAACTCATGTGGAAATTCAAATTTGTTAGAAGCTATCATTCGATTTCTCAAATGGGTCTAAATATTCTTCATCACTGATAACTTTGTCGATAAATTTGTTCTAACAATTAAGGGCATTTGGACAAATCCGTCAGAACTTTCGGGGCAAATTCGAATTTACTTAGTTTACATGGCGGCCCGGCAAATTTTTTATTAGCTCGACGGCCCGTCGATCACTACCTAGGCCTGGCACTGCCGGCCGACGTCCGAGCAGGTGGCAACCCTAACCACACTGTGGCCCAATAATTGAATGAGATCTATAGTTCACAGAACTCAGGGTAAAAAAAAAATAGAGACGTTTTTGTTGTTCTAGGAGACGGAGACGAGTATGTCTGAAACACTCAAAGCAGAGATCCCCCCCTCTGTGTTTGGAGAATCATCCAGTACTATGATTATTATTAAATCTGCAAATCACGTCTCTTGTTATTGTGAGAATGTGAACAACAGCAAAATAATAACAATCTCTATAATAGTAGGTAGGTACCTGATAAAATAAAAAGGCAGAGAGTGAATATACCCAGGCCCAGGCTTAGTGGCGCTATCGCACAATGCAGGTGTGTGAGTCATGTAGCCCGAGGCCATACTCTCTTCTCTCGTACAATACGAGAGCTACGCGTACACAAAACAAAACTACAAAAACGATCAGGTAATACAGGTAGTAACAAGAAGAAATTATTTCTAAAAAATGTGGCGTGCACATAACACGACTTTCCTTATATAATTTATACTAAGTGTGTCCATGGACAAAAACGGGCCGAGCCATCCCTTTCACCTCGAATTTTCGCGCACCACATAAACTTTAGCATATTACTCCATTATTCCGTTAAAACAAGATTTTTTTAGAATACCGCACCTTCCTTGATTGCATCGTTCTGTTGAGTAGTAGGTCCTATTTAAAGCGCAAAATAATCGACCGAAAAATCGGAAACAGTTCAAGATATCGTTCTGAAAATAGATATATGCACCCTTGGGTATATATATACTAGCAGGATACGCCCGCTTCGCTTGGCGCCTTATAGGCATGGCCGTTTATAGTGTCAACCCTTTTTTTCGCCATAAAAAGTAGCCTATGTCCTTTCCTAAAGTTTAGTCTATCTCCATATTAAATTTCATCAAAATCGGTTCAGTAGTTTAAGCGTGAAAGCGTAACATACATACATACACACATACAGACAGACAGAGTTACTTTCGCATTTATATATTAGTATGGATTCGATACCTCTCACCGTTTTGTCTAAACAATTAGTATTTCCTAAATTTTATTTTTCCCGATCCCGAATTCGAACTTGTAACTCTGGAATGGATTGTCAAAATTTAGTAAATTATGTCCTAAACACCTAAAACTTTTTCGCTATGAGTTGATATGTTGTCGCGACAAAATGAAGACATCGGACCATAACTCTCTGAATTTGGTAAAAAATCGGAAAATCGGACGAAAAATCGGAAACGATTCAAGATATCGTTCTGAAAATAATTATATGCACCCTTGGGTATATGCAGAATATGAAGAAAAAAAATTGGTAAAAATCGGTTGAGTAGTTTCGGAGAAGTAGGGTAACAAAAGTTTGCAGTTTGTAGGGAGTATAAGGCTACGCTTCGCTCCGCCCAATAAAAATAAGAAAGTATTGTAATGGCTGAAATTTTCAATGTCGAGTTTTCAAAGCCAAAACACGTTTTGAAGTCCCCAGAGCGGAAATACAATTATATATTACACCTCGTGATATATTACACTTCAGCCTAAGTTGTATTTTTCTATTTCTTATATGAAATTGATATGTATTGACACCAAATTTCAAGTTCTAGCTCTTTCCATTGTGGTTTTAGGAGGAACCGTCAAAAAGCGGCCTTCAACCGCTAATTGGTGGCCAGCAATATATTACACTTATAATCTAAATTGTATTTTTCAATTTCTTGTATTGATATGAATAGGCACCAAGTTTATAGTTCTAGCTATTACCGTTCTCATTTTAAGCAGGATATGCACAACCCGCTAAAAAGCGGCATAAAACCGCCAACGGTATTTTCGATATCCACCAAAAGCTTATTTTGCCGTTCAATGCATAGAACTGACATATATACCAAATTGCAAGTCTCTAGCACTTGCCGTTCTTGTTCACAGACGGACAGACACAGCTGAAATTCGAGATTTCAGCTCTGGGGACCACAAAACGTTTTTTAGCATTGAGAAATCGACATCGAAAATTTCAGCCCATTACAATACTTTCCTTTTTATAAGATAAGGAATGTAAAAATTGTTGACTTTTAGTAAGCTTTGGTCGACTTGGTTTTGGTGGGTCCAATCCCATTTTTTTTCACATCTCTTCCTGTTTGGCTGTGTAATTGTAGCGCTAAAAACACCTTTTCCCCGATAACTCGCTTCTAGTTGAACTTTCCATTTCCGAGTCTACACACTGAAACTGTTCCAAATTTCAAGTTTCTACGTGGATTATGGGTATGATTCCCTAAGTTTTAGGGCATGGTTTTGTTGGGGTTCATTCCCGGTAACTATAGTGGATCCAATCCGATCACAACAATTTCAAAGGTGATGAAAAATCACACTCAGGCAATGATCGACGAAACTCGGGGGCTGGGAGTCTCTCTTTCGGTTAACACGGTTTGACCGAATGGAAAAAATAATCATATATCTTAAACTGCTGGGCATGGTCAATGAGAGAAATTCCAAAAAAAATTAGTCAAATTCCCGCCAATTGATATGGGACCATCAAAGAACTTATGGCATCTTGACTTGCCTGAATAATTTTTTGAACCCTTCATTTTAATTTTCTTTTCATTTTGAACCCTTTATTTCAAATGGAATATTCCACTCCGAGACAGTCTGTAGAGTAAAACAAGAGAGCAAGAAACTCTACCCCAATGTGAATGATGATCAATTCATTATTAATTTGTCACGGCTTGGTAGTGAGAAGATACGAACCACAGGTAGTACCTGTGGACACAATAAACCAGGTACCTACATATCAATTAGGGGACTCAGTTCACGGGTACCTTCCTACTCTAATATAAGTTTGTTTACAATAAGTTTGGTGGATGAGTTTATGGATGAAATATTATTTTAGTCAAGCGGTAACAAAACAGTTATAGTGGAAACTTCTTCTTTCACTGAACCATTTCCAATTTTTTTGGGGGGTCGGTTGATTCTTCTCCATAGGCTGTTTTAAGCCCCCTTCAACGTTATCTTTCCATTTGTTTTTTTTGCTTAACGTCTTTTTAACATCTGTTGCCCATTTGTGACGGGGATTTTACCCTCCACTCGGTGGTAACTTACAATTTGGAAGTTAAACATGAGTTACTCATATTCACCTCAACCAGCCTAGGCTGGGTCGGAAAATGCCAGCATTTCGTGGGTGCGAACCTACGTGGTGATCCACTAAATAAAATCTCGCCAGACGTTGCTTGACTTCAATGATCGAACGAGAACTGGTGTATTCAACGTGCCATAGACACTGACAATCATCTTAGTTTTGGTCTACTTCTTGTTCTCCTTCTCTCTATTCTCGTCACTTCTCACTGTATGCACTAACTACTTCAATCTACTCTCTTGAATTTTCTTCCCCAATAGTCCCACTTTCACCGTTTCTCTAATATCCTTATTTCCCATTAATTTTCTTATTCTGCACAGTTCACCAACTCCGCGCCGGGCTCACTACTATCTTCTACAATCTCTTCTCCCCTCTTCCACTAATTTTCTTGTCACAGAACACCTCACTCAACTTTTTTCAATTCATCCATCCATCATTCAATCTATGATTCAGTGCGCCATTTATTTCTTCTTCATTAATGTTGTTTTCGCCCAGCTTTCTGCACAGTGCACCAACTCCGCGCCGGTCTCACTACTATCTTCTACAATCTCTCCTTCACTCTACCACTAATTTTCTTGTTACAGAAAACCTCAACTTTTTTCAATTCATCCATCCACAGTTTAATCTATGATTCGGTGCGCCATTAATTTCCCCTTATTCTCCAAAACAGACCCAAGATATTTGAATCGGTCCAAAGAGCCCTTTTTTTGAAGTTTGCATTTTCATAATCAAGTTCGTTTCACTTGTGAGACAAGAACCGAAAATAATAAAACTCATCTAGAAATGGTAGGCGCTAACATACATATACTCAGTGAACGGACATGGAGGCCAGCGCCCCATACAGACAATGATAAGGGAGAATTGCTATGCAAATACAGAGGGATAATATTTATTTAAGCGTGAAATATTTCACTATTTATATATCCGTCTTCCCAAAAAAACAATCTATTACAGTAACGTCCGACAAAAGGGTGCACCATAAAATTACCAATAGTTCATGATATCTTTCAGGGTTGACTTCTTTAAAATGCAACTATAAATTTTTCATTTGCAGTTCTTTTTGACGACTTCTCAGGTTTTCAATGTTGGTATGTTTTTCCCAGACTGAATCAATATTGACAGTTGACAGCAGATAGCGAGTGTTATAATAATATTATAAGTCCACGGGCACTGTGTACATCAGTTCAATTTACTCGAAGGAGTCCTATTTCTCGATGATAGCAATAAACATTAATTATAAATAAACGAAAACGTAATGTAAATAAACAGGCAGAGTTGAAATCAACCCCGCAAAACAGTGCCTTATCTTCTCAAACATTGGGTTAATGGACATCCTGCTGAGGCCTACGAAACTGACTTGCAGCGCAAACCACAGACTAGTTTGTGTCTATGGAACACCAAAAAGGGTTATCCCCGTTAGCAATTTGCATCAGTACACGGTTGAGTTTCTTCTAAATTTTCGGCCGGCTAAGATGTTGGGTCAAAGGGAAAAGAAACTCCTCAAAAGAATTCACATTAAAAAATTTCCCATTTCCCTTCCAAAATAAATAACCCAAGTTATGGCCAATATCTAAAAATATATAACATTTCAATGCAGGGATACAGCGTTTATTACAACAATAACAGCCATGAAAATTGTCTCACAAGGCTGGGTGCACCCCGAATAGGCTACAATACATGGTGTCCAAGAGCGGACTTTTACACGCCCTCTCTGACGGGATTTGCTGTATTCAACGTAGAATAATAGTTTTGACGAACAGGCTACAATACATGGTGTCCAAGAGCGGACTTTTATCTGAGTACTCTACACGCCCTCTCTGACGGGATTTGCTGTATTCAACGTGGAATAATAGTTTTGACGAACAGGCTATAATACATGGTGTCCAAGAGCGGACTTTTATCTGAGTGCTCTATCAACGTGGAATAATAGTTTTGGCTAATTTTTAGTAAATTAGGATCAGTCATTACAAAGTTACGCATTAAAAACTGAGATCAGGTGAAATAATGCCGCCACTGCCTATAGCCGACATCAAAGTCCATCTGTATTCCGATGCGAACATAATACAATAGTTGAACTTTAATTTCAAACAATACGCTGGAACATCCATCATACTATAATATTTAGATCAATCAAAACAACCGAAGGAATTGTATTTCACAAACATGTCCTGGGAGTAATGTACTTAGCAAACGTACCAAGTCCACTCGAAATTCGTTTCGATCTGAGGACAACAACTTCAACCAACTGTCATTTAGGGATGTTGGGATATTATCGATATCGATAAATATCGATATTTATATCGATATCAGGTATTTGATAATATCGGATATCGGAAGAGGCAGAACAAAGTAGCCGAGAAGATATTTTGATGCCAGACTTCAGCGCGTAAATACGTTATCATGTGAATGCTCCCTTCATGTGGTACCGCGCGATCATCTGAACTTAGTAGTAAAAACACTTGAAGAAAATAAAGTAATAACACTTTTATCCCCCGTAAAAATTACTTTCATGACGATTCTATCCCAAATTGATGCTGGGTACATTGTGGCAACCGGAAAGATTGAAAGTAATTATAAATATTATTCTAACACTGATGACGTAGGAGACAACCTCTTTCAATATCTCACCAGCTCAACACAGACATCCGTTCTGCCAATAAGAACACAACTGTGAGGGTAAAGAGGAAACAAGACCCACTTTGTACATCATTAGGATTCTGTTTGGAAACGGAAGCCAAGGAATGGAATCAAGTGAGGAGACCATTCAGTTAGCTGGAACATTCAGGACGGGAGCCAGTGGTAATATAAGAGCCGAATGAAGGATTGCGAGCATATAGGGTAACCCCGCTGGATACACTTCAGGACTTTTTTTAAAAAAATATAGCGTCTACACTACATTTATGCTGGCGAGTCTCAATTGCAGAAATTACTGACGCCCGAGGGAGCCCCATAGCCCTAGAATTTTTTTCGGCTTCAACGGCATATTGTTGTAGAGGCACATGGCTTTTATTATGTCTCCCTACTATCGGGGACACTAAACAAAACATCACCGGAAGTCCTGATCCTTGAATCTGGTATCCTCAAGGATACAAGTTCAGCTAGATACTGATAATTGACCGAACCTTCACAAATTTTCTTCAAAAATTCGATTTGTACATCTTTCCTTCTCATCTCCAAGGAGTCGGAGGTGATCAATCAATAACCCATACTCAATGTAGTGTGGGTAGAGGGAATAAAAAAAAGGACTGTTGGCGAGTATGTCACGTAATAGAGCGAATACTTTATCTACATTTTATCCACGACTACTCATGATCCTAATTTAACAAAAAGACTGCCAAAAATTTGCCGAAATTCGTCAACATACAATGCAAGAAGAAGAATTGAATACCCGATCAACATCCCTTGAGTTATCTCAATAGATCCACGAGGACAACCCTGTATTCATATAAATGGTTTTAATATCATCTACACAAGCGGCAATTAATAGTTCATATTGTTTGCTGTTACAGATATATGTAACAGCATTTGGAGTAACCTGGCTAAAATCAGCTGTTTTAGGCTATGTTCAGATGATCGCGAGGTACAAAGCGGGAGGAGCATTCACACAGGGCCACCAAGGGACTGAAAATTTACGGGCCTATATAAACTAATGATGTTGTATTACTTCTATTAATAAAAAATCATGATCAATGAATCAAATCAATCAAGTTTTAAACTGTGTAAACTAGCTAATCGAGGTGGCAAAAGCTTAAAAGAAAAGCTTTTTTAGAATCTTGGAATTCTGTACCCCTCCGAAAACCTTGGCCCGGGGGGGTTCCCCCGATTCCCACCCCATCTCGGTGGGCCTGCATTTACATGACAAGGCTACTTTATTTCGCCTCAAACCGCGCGATCAACTGAACAAGTCAATACAATTTTGTAGAACTAGTGCTGCGCGGTACAAGATCTTCCGCGCGGAACAAAGCGTACCGCTCGGTCATAGACAATATGCACTATTTAGATAGATATTGTGCCGCGCGGTTCGTCGTACCGCGCGATCATCTGAACATAGCCTTAGAGTCGAACCAAACACGGGCATTTGAAAAACCCCTAATTGTTCATTTGAGTATACTTGTATGTGGAACAGATTTAGAAGTCATTTCAGTGGTAAACTCGCAGGTCATTTTGTAGTCATGTTAGTCTAAGTGGTAAACTCGCAGGTCATTTTGTAGTCATGTTAGTCTAAGTGGTAAACTCGCAGGTCATTTTGTATGTAATTAGCTATATTTCTCATCGTGCAGACTTATGTAACATCATGTTCTATGTTACCACATGTGAAGGGAGTATGTCACGAGCAGAAACAGTCAACACTTTAGTCGAACAGTTGCTGTTGTTGTAGTCACTAATTGACCAACAAAGAAACGGGAGACATCTTAATTTTGTATTAACTCATTCCACCTCACGATTTCACCTCAAAGCATTTTGCTTCTGAAAGCCACTCCAGTGTTCATAACAAATGTTGGGATCATCCATACGGGGGGCTTCACAAAAAGAAGATAGAGCGATAGACGCTGCACCATTCTTTTAGTTAGAAAAATGCGGTTTGCGGGAAAGGTTTGAGAATTTCTGAAACTTCGCCTCTGTTTTTAGTGGGAAGAACTATAATTTCCAATGTTCATAACTAATGTTGGGACATCCATACGGGGGTCTTATCAAAAAGAAGATAGAGCGATATACGCAACACCATTCTTTTAGAATTTAGATAGTTGGCGGGAAAGGTTTGAGAATCTCCGGAAATTCGCTTCTGGTTTTAGTGGGAAGAACTGTAATTTCTAATGGTCATAACAAATGTTGAGATCATCCATAGAGGGTCTTCTCGAAAAGAAGATAGAGCGATAGACGCTGCACGATTTTTTTAGAGAGTTGGCGGGAAAGGTTTGAGAATCTCCGGAAATTCGCCTCTGGTTTTAGTGGAAAGAACTGTATTTTTTTTAAAGTCCGTGCAACGATTGATTCTGCAGTCAGGCTGTCGCCACTATGGTAACTCCATTCGCTCCCACCATGGATTGCAAACTGATATTCATCGTGATTTGTATAAAATGAATCGCGATGAATTGCAGTAGCATTTCTATTTTTCGCCCTCAAAAAACGAATAAGACCATGAACTTCACCATCAGGGTGGGGTTACCATAATTTCTTCAGTAGGCCAGCTTCCATGGCTTAGTGGTCACAGCACTAGTTTCACAGCTTGCGTCCAGAACAAGCCGACACTGTTTGAAGCAGAACTTCAGCGACGAACAAACTCATGTCCTTATCAAAATCAATGTGAGAAAGTGAGAAGTCCAAATATGGTGAGCTCTAAAAATAGAGAAAATAACTTTGAATAAAGCTCTCTGATCCTATTTATGTCTATCTACAAACTCTCAATACTGTTCTTATGGTAGAAGTACTAGTGTTGGTACAATTGGATTAATATTTAGGTTCTGCGCACAGGGAAGTCTACGAATCGTGCACTTTTGATATGTGCCATAGGAAAAATGCTTCTAAAACACGTTTTATATGCCTCAAAAATAGTTCTGGAGTATTGGAGAACTTCTTCTTCTTCTTCTTTAAGTTCACTCTTTCCCAATTCTATTTGGAGTTAGCGTTGCTTTCCTTAATTCTACTATGCCACAACCTTCCTATTAGATGTAACCCTTTCCTTTTTCTCCTTAGATGTAACCCTTTTCTGGCACGGTAACACTCACGTGCTTCTCACAGTATCCATAGAAACTGCTAGAAAACTCGCATTTCGCTGATTACCTATCATGATGATTTGAAGCAGAGTTTTTTTAAAGGATGGAATGCCCTTCCAACCACTAAACCTTCTGTATACGCACGGACTTTGGACCCTCACCTAATGAAGCAGCCGGCTTGCTCCCCTCGGTGGCTACCTCTAAAACACGTATTATATTTCTCAAAAATCGTTATGAAGTGTTCTCCTCCAATCTTCTTGGAGGATTGGAGGACAAAATGTGTTTAGGCTCACATGACAAGTAAGATGTTAAATAGAGTTCGAATCCATGATACAGATTGTGTTCGCTTACGCCAAAAATTGATTTCCGCAGAAGGGACTCGGTTCTGTCTCTTCTGAGGGCTCTTATTGTTTCAATGTGCCCCTATTGGAAACTTTACGATTCATGTCGTGGTCATGAGTACAGTTCAGAATTGTACAAGCATTTTGGAAGAAAGATTGTCCGGGTCTACCACTAGATATTTTGCCCACGACCAATCTTTTGTGGGCGGGGCCGGAAAATCCCTTTTTCCTCAATATTTTGAGAACCACTAAATTATTAATTAATTGCAATAAAACTTTTGTGGGATCAGTTTGTTGAGTAGGACGTGTTTGGAGTAGTCTTGGGTAAGGCTCCCAAAAAAAATCTATGGGTCACAGATCCAGCTAGAAGGCTCAAAATGTAATCTATGTGTGGTATTGTGGTATGTTTGGATTGCGTTTAAACAATGTGATAAAAATACTAATGTATAAATAAAATTTATTTTCTCATTTTCTCGAAATGAAGTTCGGGTGCTAGTAAATTGTTATGGAAAAGATGTCTCATAACAAAATACCTTACTGAATAATGTGAACAGATATTGTTCAATGTTCAGGTTACATGAACATAACGAGGTGGTTGCAGACAAACTTTGCAGGTGTAAGAGGTATCAGCAGGTTCGTTAATGAGATGAGCAGTGAGAGTACCACACACACAACAAAAAACAGATAATTTGATGGTAACTGCAGTAGGGTGATCTCTTTTCTTTTGTCTTAACATCTTTTTAACATCTATCGGTCATTCGAGACGAGGGGTTTACCCTCCACCAGCTTTCCACATTGACCTCACCCAGTCTGGATTGGGTTGGAAAGTTAAATGATAACGATATAATGTAGGTGTCACTATTGTTAAGCAATGGATGGGATAGGTACCCCAAATAGATAAGGTTCATACCCCAGACAAATCAATTGAACCTCAGAAAAGCCATTGGTATTCAAAAATGTCGAAACGTTTTCAAGTTGGCACAGGAAAGGCAATGCCACTAAGTCACCAAGCGGGACATGCACTTTATAATAAAAATAGAAATATGTAAAGAGACTAGGTAACCGAAGGGTGACGAATGAAGGAGGTGAGTTCGTTGTAACTTGTCGGGTGCAGACACCTGACAATCAAAGCCACTATTAGGTAATACTTAGGTGAGGATTACCTAATAGTAATAGCAGATATTTCGCAGTCACCTCCCGAAAGTATGCCCTAGGCACGATACATACGCCTCTGCCATTTTATCAAGATTCTCATGAACTTTACAGGTAAAACAAAATAAAATATTTTGACCACTGAGGGTTTTCATTTATTTGATAAAGGATGCAGCTGGGTATGCAATGCATTAGAACATAGGTAGGATGAACTCCAGATTAAACCGCAAACCACAAAATAGAAGTACCTACCTACCGGATAGTGAACTTGAAATGCACCAAATTTGATTAAACCCAGCACAAGCGAAACTGACGAGAGCGACAGATATTTTGTTAAAACTAATGAAAATATTATGCAGGCAGACTTGAGGTGTACCCATTTTTAGATCATGCACGTAAAATTTAAGGACCGTATTTTTAGAGGTTATGTAGCCAAAAAATGATGACTGTACAAGGCACTATTTCAGGAATGAAAAGAGATAGCCTCATGACAAAGAGAGAACATGTATTGTGTAGACGACTTGCGACCAGAAAAGCAGCGGAAATGTTCCCTAAAGAGATAACCACGTTGTGTAACTAATTTAAATGGGCTGTTGTCTATAACTGGCATGTTTCCGTAAAATTACTGAAGTTTTGCAACCTCCAGCGAGGGTTCACTCGGTTAAGGTATTACTGCTCTATTCCAGGCTGGGTGATATCAATATGGGTCGCCGATATGTACGAATACAGAGTAAAATTGACGTCTCGAATTACCTTAGATGTTAAAGGGACACCAAAACAAACAGTATAAATACTATTCTTCTACAAATGACAAAAAAAATCGAATTGGTACCCACTATACACTAGGAATACAAAACCCCAGTAAGGAAAGTAAAAATAGTAAATAAAAAATCACTAGACTCACCAAAAAATTACTCTTCCAAAATGAAAAACATGAAAATTAATCCTTGTTGGTCATAAACATAAAACCTTTCACAATAAAACACAAAATAAATAATTAACCGATATTAAAACACAAAATAATTAGATATCAGCCGAAATCAAAACACAAAATAATTAATTAAAATTAACGTTAGTATTATTTTTTTAAAAAATATATATATATATCTTCTTTAAATAATTATTAAACTATTTAATTACTAAAAGAAATAAATCTAAAAATAATAATTATTTATTTAAATAAATAAAAAAAAAAAAGATACAAACAAATCCGGGAGAAAAGATGTAAACCCCAACCGTCATTGAAGGAATACTACACAACACTGAAAATGATCAACAGTTAAGTTGTTTATGTTTCACATGATTAAGGAATAACAAAGAGAAGGAAATAATAGTGGAAAAGATTCAGATAGCCAGTCAGATACAACAAACCATGATGTTGAGGGTATAGTATTTAACTATTTAAGGTAGTTAGAATTTGATAATACCAAGATCCCAGATGCAGTGGCGACTCTTGCTAAAAGGTGGAAGATAACCAGAAACTAGAAGAACAAGCGAAATAAAAGAGAAATCTACAAAGGGAAGAACATAACAAGCCATGGTGTTGAGGGTATTTATAGTATTTAGGATTTGATAATACCAAGATCCAGGATGCAGTGGCGAATCTTGCTAAAGGGTGGAAGATAACCAGAAACTAGAAGAACAACAGAAATAAAAGAGAAATCTTCAAAGGGAAGAACACAACAAGCCATGGGGTTGAGGGTATAGTATTTAGGTAGTTAAGATTTGATAATAACAAGATCCTAGATGCAATGGCGACTCTTGCAAAAGAGTGCAAGATAACCAGAAACTAAAAGTACCACTGAAATAAAAGGGAAATCTTTAAAGGGAAGAACACAACAAGCCAGGGGGTTGAGGGTATAGTATTTAGGATTTGATAATACCAAAATCCTAGATGCAGTGGCGACTCTTGCGAAATGAAAGGACGCGATGGAAGATAGCGGGATGCTAAAAGAGCACAACAAATCCTAACCCCGATTGTCCTTTGGAATCGACTACGTGGAACTTCGTCCATTGTTATACGCTTACAGTGGACGAGCCAAAGTAAAAGTAGGTACTAAATACTAATGCAAAGTACAAAGATCAAATTGCATTTTCAATCTGCATTCAACAAAATGGCGAGAAACCCTTTCCCAATCTAGCTCAAATTTTTCTAGCTTCTGCGAGTCACGAAAAGTTTCAACGACCATTCAGACTTCCTATGGTACTTTTAAGACTAATTTGAACAAAATGCGTCCATACTATGTAACAAAAGAGTTAATACTTTGGTGTATAAGAGACGAATCTGTCCATACTATGTAACAAAAGAGCTAATACTTTGGTGTATAACAGACAAATCTGTCCATACTATGTAACAAAAGAGCTAATACTTTGGTGTATAAGAGATGAATCTGTCCATACTATGTAACAAAAGAGCTAATACTTCGGTGTATAAAAGATGAATCTGTCCATACTATGTAACAAAAGAACCAATACTTCGGTGTATAATAGACGAACAGACACAGTTTATTCAATTAATGGATTGTACGTATTTTGAAACGTTACGGGCGTAGTGTATTTTTTTGTTGATCACTTTCAAAGGTTTATCATTTGAAAGACGAAATTCAATACTACGTGAGTACACCGCGAGCCCGCACTTAGCTGGCAGAGGCTCAAGTTAATATTCGATGAGCTGTCACTGCAAGGAACATGGACACAACCAGAACTAAATGATAATTGAATGTGCATGAACAAGGGTAGAATTGAATTGATGTGATAGAACAATGTAAACGAAGAGATAGTGAAATCTGTAATATAATACTTAGTGAGTGATAGGGGGCACTGCCTTGGATAATGCAAGAGGATGTGGATTCTGATAAGGACTAGATGAAATTAACAATATTTTAATTGAAATTATTTTTACTAATTTAAATCAATTCATTTCAGAGAGCAACATGATGAATTCAAAATAAATGGGAAAGTTGTTAATAACGTCAGGTATTCCGATGATATACTCATTAGAGACACTCATCAGGCAAGTTGATATAGGTAGGATGTGAAAAATATGGAATGAGGATAAATATGAAGAAGACAAAAGTGATGATGGTAGCGAAGAAGGAAGAAACTCGATTAAGGCGAATAAAGGCACTTCGGAAAATTGGAAAAGGTGGAAGATTGATGATGGAATTTTGGATGGATGGAAAAAGATATCGAGGGGGGCAGCGTAAGAGATGGTGCAACAGGTTTTATTAATATGAATAAAAGAGGGATACAATACCAAAGAAGTACGCCGCAGAATTGGAAAAAGAAAGGTTTGAATTAGCAAGATGCTTTCAGCAACCTCATCATCATGACTTGCGGGGATCAGGTGGGAGATTAATGATGGAAATTTCTCATATAACGCTTAGAACTTGTTTTCCCCAGGGATTTCGAAAACACCGCCATTGCAATGTAAGACAAGAGGACAGGAAATAAGATTGCGAATATAAAGGATACCCATGGATTTAGTCTTGGAAAATGTCACAAATATTTTTCAACTTCGAATATATCAAATTTATTTTTGAATACGCACATCTCCATTTCCAATACATGTCTTGAACCTTCCCGTCCTAGTTCTTGAAAAACAACACATTAACACACTTTGTGTTACACCCAAGGCTGTATCCAGGGAGGGGTCCATGGAATCCANCCCCCCCCCCCGAAATTTCATAATGCATGACTTATGTAATATCGTAAGATGTAACTCATCATTACCACCACCAACAACAATAACAACAGCATCAACATTAACATCATGAACAATAACAACAACATCATCAACAACAACAACAACAACAACAACATAAACATCACCTTCCATGATCATTTTTTTCAGGTGTTATTCCTGGTCCTGGCTTGGCTGATGTGAATCCTTTGGAACGCCCCCCCCCGAAAAAAATCTTGGGTACGGCTCTGGTTACACCCAGTATCTTCTTCTTCAAGTTCCTCTCCTATCGGAGGTTGGAAGTCATCATGGCAACTTGATTTCTGTTCTTCACCGCTTGGAATAGCAGCTCTTCTGTTGAACATTGGAACCACTCTCTAATATTGCACAGCCAAGACTTTCTTCTTCTTCTTCCTTTGCTTCTTCCTCCTGGAATTCTTCCCTCACGAGTTTGTATTTTTCTCCGCGTTTTATATGTCCTAGATATTCAATTTTTCTTTTTTTAATAGTATATTCCAACTCTGTGTTTTTCTTATCTATCCATGGTATTTTCAGCATTTTACGATAGCACCACATTTCGAATGCTGTTATCTTATTTATATTTTTTTTCTTTATTGTCCACGTGTCTGCGCCATAAAGCAAGGTGGAAAACACGTAACATTTGAGCAGTTCTTGTTCTCAGTTCTAGATTAATGTTTCGTATAGAGACACCCAGTATAGAGAGTCGAAATCTAACATAAATTAATAAACGATCAAGAATAATAATAATTAAAAGAGATCAATAAATAATTTATTGTTTGATCTGTGTAATGTAGGTATTTATACAGAGAAACTGAAATTTCAATTCCATCAGAACATATAAATCAATATGGCGCCAATGTTGAACATATCAAAACAAATTATTCCGATCATAATGATTAATTCATCAGTCATTATCATAGCATTGCTATGAATATATGTATAGGAGGTGGTAGGCTATATATAATACATATGTATGAACACATGAAACATTATATGCTTCCAGATTTAGATTCCTACACCTGACTGGAACATGAATCAATTGAAAATGGAAAGTGAATTGAATCTTCTGTTTATAAAGATCTTCACTACTGGCAATACCCCAGTATTCAATAAAACCCGGATAGAGAAAAAATCCCAAGGGGTAAAGTCATTTTTTTTTTAAAAAAAACAGTTTCTTTTTTTCGCTGGGTTTTACAATCTAGCCAATCTTCAACATATTCTTTTTTATAGAGGTCCGGAGAAACAGATTTCTTTGGGGACGTTTATGCGGTAGATCCTACTTTTGTCAATTGGTTTTATCATGTCTTTTTGATCAAATAAGGTGTTTCAAAATTGTCACAAGATGCGAGTCGAGATCGAGAGTCGACTCATATTGATGACTCGAGTCAGGTCGACTCACCTAAGTGAGTCGAAAATCCCATCCCTAATATGAAGTGATGGTTTGGTTGACGTTCCCGAACAGAGTTTACTATCAAACGTGGATGATGAAAGAACCAGGGAGTATGACCGTTCCGGTCATGGCTTTAGTGTTCCAGCCAGAGGGTAGCTCGCGTTGTCCGGGGTGATGGGCGTTGTGTATTATTCTACTGCAATAAAATCAATGACGGCAAGATTATGGCAATAAAAACGTATTGAAGCAATAAACCGAGCTATTTGTTGGCAAGATTATAGAAATAGATTAGTTATCTATGGCACTCTGTGAGGTATGCCTGAGAGAGCAAAATGAACTATCAAGCTATGTATATATGAGATGTGCTGTCAATATGGCAGTAGTTATGAAGTAAGGAGTAGTGGATCGAGTTGACTCGTTGGTGGCGAGTCGGGAGTAATGGCCGTTGGCTGGAATTTTGGAGTGATCCTTGTCCTAGGTCTTTTTGGTTCACAGAACCCGCTATCGAATGTCCCCTTCTGCCACGGGACAGCCACAGGACGTCACCAGCACCTATTCAACTGTCCATAAAAACCAAGCCACTCACTGTTAAAAAACCTGTGGCTTATGCCCATGGAGGTGGAGCTCAACATGGAGGAAATCTGAGGAAACTCGTTGTCTGTCGCTACAACGAGTAAGGAGTAGGACGTCGCGTCCGACGGGTGACCCAAAGTTCTCCAATTTAATTCCCATTGGAAATGGACTATAAGGGTGGGTAATTATAAGTACTAGAACAGTTAAAAGTGACCAAAGTTTCATACATGTTGACCTTGAAATGTTTTACTGCCACATTGAAAGCACAACCTTAAATGCTTTAAGTTGACCTTGAAATGACCCTGAATGTCATGTCCCTATTTTTGATATCATGAATATTTGGTCAGGGTATTCATCCGGTGCCAAATGGTGCCCATTTCAAGTGAGTGAGGTTTACAGTTCACAGAATTACTTAATACTAGTGCCAGTGTGTTCCGTTTCATGAATCTATCCATTATTTGTGTGCAATATTAGCCACCATACAAAGCAGATACATACCTGAAACAAATAAAATAAAAAATATCAATACATAAAAACCATGCCTCTCGGATGTCTGACCAAATTAGCTGATCCGGGTATAATGTAAAACCTAATTAAAAAACATGTTTATTATTTTAGTGGCAAAAAAAATCAAGGTACGCAGAATCTAGAAATTGAAAGAGAATCCGTGGGGACGCCGCCGATCTCACTCTGTACAACGCACATCGTTCGCCGCCCAAAAGATCCTTCCCTCTTGGGATTTGAAAGTTTTGTTTGCAAATATGGGCAGGCGCTGTTTATATACATTATGTATATGTATAACTCCGTGTGCCTTTAACATTAAAACGCGCATGTTTCTCATGTTTATCTATCACAATACGAGGGATGGCTCCTGGCAAAATGTGTAACACCAATTTGGTCTCTATTTTTTTTTCTCCCTCTCAATCAAAAGAGGAGAAAATCCTATAGGTATCAAATCCAATTTAATGTGACTTTATTCTAAGATTTTATTTTGTTCACCAGTTACCGTTAAGTTAAGCAACGTTTAACTTTTAATTGGTGGGTGATCGCAAGGCTTCCACGCCTTTGTGATGCTGCCTATTCCTGGCCCAAACAGAACTATCTAAAGTCAATTTGTATAGCCGGTTTGTAAAGTCTCTTGTATATTAAAGAGACGTTAAGCACCCATCTTTTCATTATTATAATATAAGGATGTATTTGATGACGTCACACTGCCAACACAAATAACATAATAAGCAATATTCCAAGAAAAATAAATTACATTGTCTCGTGTGACCGCGGAGTTGACAATTTATTATATACCGCAATGCGATTTGTTAATGACCCATACTTTCGCGATGATGACAATCGTAGTCATCCGTATCGTAATCGCGATTCGATTAATCAATCACTATTGTTCTCTTTCGTAGCATTTTGTTATTTCTTGATCGGAGTAGTATGACGTCTCTCTTATGACTTTCCAAGGATAGCCACACAGAATGATACTTAACTGGAAGAGTTCTGTCCGGGGAGGAGACCAGAGATGATTTTTATTTCAATGATATTCTTCCTTTATTCAGAACTCAATGCTAACTTATTTCACTTTCCAAGGATAGCCACACAGAATGATACTTAACTGGAAGAGTTCTGTCCG
>CM022877.1:33919986-33931538 GCA_012654025.1 Pachypsylla venusta | reverse complement strand
AAAAAAAAAAAAAAAAAAAAAAAAAAAAAAAAAAAAAAATCGGAATAGCACTCTCACTCAATAGGAAAATACTGGGAGACATTTCTTTGATCGGGTTGAAATCGCGAGTTCGCGCGATATTTTACTCGTGTCGCGCGACACGTTTCCACTTAGCGACATTTATCCCTAAGTGGAAACGCAGCTTTAGAAATCTCTCAAGGGTTGAGTAAATATGGAATCCAAGGAAAGAAGTTTACCTCACAAACGGATAAAGATGCCAGGAGTGAACACATGAAGGAAGAATGGAAGGAGTAGAGACGAGTCATAAATTTGTGTGTAAAACGAGGATTCTCCATCAGCGGATCTGGGGCGAAGGCTTTATGGAATATTTATTTTTCCCATGGTTCTTGTCCGCTTCCGATGTTGGTGATCATCAATGTCTCCGATCATCATGCTCTCGAGCTAGTAAGCCATAAAAACCTTCTTGTGCCAGGCACTCTATTTTGATGCAAAAACTTTTGCATGCGCTGATTGCGAATGATGTGACCCAGATTCTGCTTTTTACATTGTTGATCAATACAAAAGATTTGGCCCCGTATAACCCCGGCGTTAATGTCTTTTATAGAAATTTCTGTTTCTTATTTTCAGCACTCCACATACGTTAAACTCGAAATACAAAAATTCCAACTAGGGATGGGCTAGTCATCCACGAGTCGACTCACGACTCGGCTCGCTCGAATCATGCTTTTGAAATGAGTCGACTCTTCAAAAAGTCGACTTACGAGTAGCTTTTTTTTGTTGACTGATAAAGATAATAAAGAGAGAAATATTTTTCCGGGTGTTTGTTGTTTACGAAGGAAAATGTTCTTTTATTCTGGTGACAGACAATTGATTGTGATGTTTTTTTAATGTAGTCGCTGAAGTTGGGGACGTTGATTTCGTAAATGCCCCTTTTGTCAATGGGTTTTATCATGTCTTTCTAATCAAATAAGGCATTTTTGAAAATTATCACTCGATGCGAGTCGAAATCGAGAGACGACTCATTGAGTCGAAATCGAGAGACGACTCATTGAGTCGACTCATATTTGTGATTCGAGTCGTGTCGACTCACCTAATTGAGTCGAAAATCCCATCCCTACTTCCAAATGCCCAGAATTTTACACCCGATCCGTCTGTTGGAACTACGCCTTTTCAACTCATGAAATAGGTACAATCCTAGTATAGCTAAAATTGATCTTAAAGTATTTGCTGTGCTTTGACAAGTATTTGTTCTGCGTATGTTTGCTTTTGGGGCATTCGTTTCACATAAACACAGAGAGATAGGTGCATGAATACTAATTTGAGATTCCACAACCCTATTAATATTTCTGAGCAACACGGTAATGTCAGGGTACTTAATGATCAATAGACAGAACATGTAATTATGCAATTCAAGGTCGAACATCCAAGCTCGTCATAACAATGCAAGTGAGATCTCCTGATGATGGACTTGATGTCTGTGAATATGAATACCCTTGGTAATGAACTATCAAGTAAACTTTCAAGTAGGTCTATGTCTATGACATAGCATGTCATAGACAGTATTCAACCGAAACACAATAAAGCTTGAAATATGTTTTCAGAAGTTTTGAAATCTAATACATAATTATGATGATAAGGCCTCAGAAGAGTTTCGAGATGTTCCAATCTCATTCGATTAAAAAAAAAAAAAATCCGGACATTTAGTAAATTAATTGGGAAGGGATTTCCACCGGTGAGTAATGAAGAGTATTATTCTTGATGTTTTTTTTTTTATTTGGCTTAACGTCTCTTTAACATTTATTGGTCATTCAAGACGGGGGTTTCACCTTCCATTCGCTGGAAACTTGCAAACCAGCTACTCATATTGACCTCACCCAGCCTGGTTTGGGCCGGAAAATAGCCAGTATCACGAGTGCGCGAATCCACGTGGACAGCCCCATGGTACGACCTCGCTGGACCCTGCTTAACTTCAGTGATCTATCTGGAACTGGTGTTTTCAACGTGCCATAGACGCCGGCTCTTGATGATTTTAATTTTGCTCGAGACATGACCGTAAAAACGTAATCGAACCTTACAACCTCTTCGGATAAGGAAAAGTTTTTACACCCATGATAGCAAAAAAAGATTGACAGGTGACAGACGGGTACAAATAAGAGAGGCAGTCCAAGGAAGAACGAGTAGGACAATGCAAAGGAATGGGATCAAATGGAGAAGGGACGTAGGCAACATGTAGGAAGGAGTAATGTAATGTTTATTGCTGCCACTTGGATTTTTCGGTGACAATGTGTTTCGGGACAATCATCAACTTAAATTGAATATGATTTGAGCATTCATGAGATAAGAAGGTATTGTCATTCCATTTTTAAGGTATTGCGTAATTGTTCAAATAGAATTCTCAAGAGTTTTCGGAGATGAGTCAACTCTAAACTGATGATAGATTGTATTAGACAAATCATTCGGAACGATAAATAAACGTTCCTCTATACCGATAAATGTTCCTCTACAGATATACGTTCCTCTACCGATAGAAAATAAAATCAACACCTTTCCAAACAACTCCGGAAAATAGAAGTACAAAAAATGAAATGATTAAAAAACACTTGACTTTATGTCCTACAATTTTAATATATTATTTCGATACGCGTATTTCGGATTTTGATAATGGAGTAAAATCTGAAATACGCGTATTGAATAATATATTATTATAATAATTATAATAAAGGAATGTCTTTGGTGACTTTACGGTTTTTTTGTGTTGAGGAAAGATTTTAAATATTTAATTTTCGCCGAATAGACTTTTTCAAATTTAGAATGAAATGATTATGAAAATATTTTGAAGATCTTATTAGATTAAATTTGGCCACATTTTGGTGTCTGTGTATCGGCAGTTGTAATATATTTGGTGACTTTTTAAAATTTTTTTTTTTTTTTTTAATCATTTCATTTTTTGTATTTGATAGTTCTATCAAGTGTCCTAAAGGTTTTCTTTTTTTCGAATTTTCGGTGAATGCTGGAACTTAGAAAAGCTGGATGAGGTTGCTCATAAAAAATCACCCGTTAGAAGTATTGATCTGTGAAATATCCTTTTAGGAGAATGCTGAATTGCCTAAGGTACGAAGATATCCAAATTAAGAAATATAGGCTGAAATGGAATACAGTAAAGATGAAAAATGTGATTGTTGATCCATTAAAAAAAACGCCAGCATCTATGGCACGTTGAAGTTAAGCAACATCCACTAATAGGTTGTACCATGTGGGTTCGCGCCCTCGCGATGCTGGCTATTTTTCGGCCCAACCCAGGCCGGGTGAGGTCAATGTGGGTAGCTGGTTTGCAAGTTTCCAGCGAATGAAGGATAAAAGCCCCGTCTCGACTGACCAATAAATGTTAAAGAGACGTTAAGCCAAAAAAAAAAAAAAAAAAAAAAAAAATACAGAAACTTTTTCGTGTTCCCTAATACTGAAACGACCAATGTGCCTTTGGCAAACAATACAGCTGCCCACGTCTACTTAGACTTCTAAGAAAGAAATAATAAAGGTCAGGAAGAATTCTACAGTTCTACAGAAAACACGCATACCAAGTTACGAATATTGCCCGAAACGAAAAGTACCTAGAATTCCGAGATGATGTTTTATAGCCGTAATATAAAACCCAAGCGGACTTTTGGTGCACAGAACTAATCATCTGTGAAGTCCTTTGGTTACAGGTCTCCAGGGTTGCGAGAGATTATCTTAATAAAATAATCTTCCAAGAGCTGTTCTAAATGCAAGATAAGAAATAAGAAGATCAGATCGTTGATACTCTTACTCAGAGTATGTACTACATAAATATGTATTTGCTGATTTTAATAAATTTAGCTTAGAGCAATGCACACTGTGTTTTATGTGCACCAGACAGAAAGCTTTTTGAACAATAAGTATTTAAAAGTTTTTATTATTTATATTTAACTCTTTCCTCATCTTCTTCTTCGTCATAAAGTTAAAGAACTTTCAGTTTTGTGGAAGCAAAAAACTATTGTTCTGTTAGCTTGTGAAGTAAGTTATGAAATCCCAAAATAGATTGAACTTGTATTCAAAAGTTTCACTTGAAAAATTCTATTATGAATATTGAATAATAATTCCATGGAAATTAGGGAAAATTAATGGAAATCCTCCAGAATGGGAAACTTACTTAGGGGCGATGATAAATAATGATGGCAAAATTACAGAGGGAATCAAAGAAAGAGGACAGAAGGCAAGCCAGATATACAACGCCATTAACCAAACAATAATCAGTCACAAAGAAATATCCAAAAACACAAAAATGACGGTCTATAAAACGGTATACACCCCAACGTTAACTTATGGCCTGGAAAGTGCAGTTTTAACATCAAAATATAAAAATGTAAATGTATATTTCTTTGTGTTATTGTCACATTTTAGTGGACATCATAGAATTACAAGGTTCTATTATTTTAAAGTGGTGCGTGTCAACTGGATTTATTATATACACACATTACAAGGTATTCTCAACAATCATTAAGCCTAAGCTATATACACTTTAACAATTTCCTTATAATGCTACCACTTGTCGCTATTACCAAGGCTACTCAATTGTCCTCAGGAGGCTGAGTTACCCCCAATCACAACCAGACCAAGAAGAAAATTTGAAAAAACCTTTAACAAATTTTCGACCCGTCCAGGAATCGAACCCTGAACCTCCTTGGTGCAAGGAGGTTCAGGGGTTCATTTTGATGTCTTTTTAACATCAAAAGAAGAAGAAAAAAAACAGTCAAACAACGGCAATGAAATACTTAAGAAGATGAATAGGAAAAACACGCTAAGATAAGATAAGAAACACCAAAATTAGAGAAGATACAGGACAGAAATTGAAAACCAACAATTGAGATGGTTTGGACATGTTAATATAGGATGCCGGAAACAAGAATCCCCAAACAAAAAACAAATATTAGAATGTAAACCAGAAGATAAAAAGGGCTGAGGAAGACCAAAACAAACTTATGAGGATACAATAACGGAAATAGCAAAAACAAGAGGAAAATACTATTCTGACCTTAGGAGAATTTCTGGACAAAGGAATGAATTCCGTCGTTGGATAAACGAGGAACCCGACGTTCATTAGGCATCAGGGCATAAGGGAAGTGACAAAGAAGAGAAGAAGAAAAATTCTAAGCTGTTGAATACAGAGCCTTTTTGCCCTTAGTAGAGAGAGAGAGTTCTTCCTGTGCTGCTAACTGGCAGTTCTTGCCATGCTGGCAAATGGAAGTGTAGGATTATAAATGATGGGCACTGTCGGAGAAAATGTGCAGATTAGAAGAGATATATCAAACACCTCAATCTTGATGAACTCACACACACTTTGTGTCCTCAAGACGAGAAACTAGGAGGAACCTAACACTAATAACATTAAGGAATTGTTTATACTGTCATGGATCGATAATAGGTAATAATACCAACCTCAGTGTTTATGTAAGAAAGGTATGTGTCATATGTGTTTTGGATGATATTAAAAAAATATATATATATATATTAGGCGCAAATGTCACAGCTTCCAAGAGAGAGTGGAAGCATTTCCAGACATTGGGTCCTTAAAGTGGAGGATACCTAAATGAAATTTTAGTAAAACTTTTGTCGCATCCCTTCAAGTTTCCATACATGTCAATGAGAAACCTTAATACTAATACCTCGAAAATTTGTGAAACTTTTCTTTCTTATGTCAACTTGACACTATTAACGGTGTATCAAATGTCATAGAAACGTTTCCATTCAACGCCTAACCTGTTCCTTGGTGAACTTAATCCAAACATCTCAATTTATTGACATAATGATTATGTGTGTAGTCCTGAAATTTGGTTCATAATATGTTCAGTGACAACTTAATCTCTTCAGTTATGAAGAAGAAGAATTTGGTTTTTTTTTATAATCCGTAAATATTGACTATCTTTTGAGTGAATCTTATCAACAGATTAATATTTTCGACTTCTAAATTTGAATATTAGTTCCAATTTAGTTATGCAACTTGTTAATGTTGAAGATTAAAGATACTTCATGTCTTGATGAGTTCAATGACAAAGTCTGGTAAATCAGGTCGTACCTACCTATCTTTCCAGATTAACTTCTTAGAATCAATATGTTCTTTAAATGTGGAATTGTCTAGATAAAGAATAAGATTTGAAGAACGTAAAACAATCGATGAATCGAACAAGAAAACAAAGATAAATGTTATCTGATTTCAGAACAATCTTTAACCAATGTCAAATGGACAAACGCACGATCCTTTACATTTATAATACACCGATGCACATTGCACACAGGAGTTATATCTGAGTTCTTGTGTCTCTGAATATAATTAGGTTATTTCTTTTTTCGAACCTGCACCTACGTTATATTTTAAATTCTATCCTTTTTTATTTTGTTAAATAGATTCTTAAGCGTGTTTTTTTATTATACTTATTCCTCTCAATTTTTCCAATTTTTTTGTTGTTCATTTCTCTTTGCTCGTTCTGAACAAAGAGAAACAAGACTCCACAATGCCCCGAAAGCGGCATATCATACAGAATCCTAGACAAGAAACGAGGGATTTTCAGACACGCGGGAGCTTACAATATAACCCTTAGGCCACCTCTTTTCTTTTGTTTTGATTACTATGCAATAAAAAAAAATCTGCCAATGTGACACATGGCACATGGCTTTATTCTTTTACTGGCTTAAAAAAATACCCCCCCCCATGTGGGGCGTAATTAGACCCTAAATTAATGAAAACCGCCAGCGGTATATTTGATTACTTCGAAGATTACTGAGACCCCAAATATGACATTCATACTAAATTTCAATTCTCTGACTCTTACCATTCTCTTTAAAGCCAGGATTAATGAAAACCGCTAAAAAGCGGTATATTTGATTGAAACCAAAAGTTTCGGAGCTTACTGAAACTCCAAATATGACATACATATCGAACTTCAAATCTCAAGCTCTTACCATTCTCTTTTTAGACAGAAATACTGAAAACCGCTAAAAAGCGGCGAAAACCGACAAGGGTGTATTCGATTGCACCCAAATGTTTCGGGGCACAATTAGAGCCCAAATGAAACCTACATATATAAAATCTCATCCAAATCAGTCAACCCTAAGTGGCAAAAGTGTCCATCTCGGCGGACGGCGGACAAACGGATTTTTTTTATTCGATTTTTGGATTCTATGTACCTTGAAACGTAAAATACAAACTTTGAGGGGGCGAGGGGGGGTAATTTTTTTTTGTGACGATTCCAAAGGTTCATTATTGAAAATAATAAACCAAAAGTTATTGATTAGTCAAATTAAGTAGGATTAAAATGAAACAGTTGTGACATGAAGTACCTTTTGAGATTTTGACCAGAAAGCTGAAATTTAACAAGATTAATTATTTAGACTAGCATCCCCCGATCGCGGCTTCGCCCGCGCATATTTTAAATGATTTATCATGCTATCTCCCTCGCTCGAATGTATTTCTTATGGGGATTGTTCACTTTTTGCGATTTCTACCCCTTAAAATTAAAAATTTGCAAAATCCTTTCTTAGAGCACACTTACATGGTGCAACGAAGGTCCCTGTATTCAAGTCTGTAGCATTAATAGCTTCGGCCTTACGTTGATCAGTCACTCAGGACATTGCCTTTTATATATTTAGATGACTGTATGTAATCTCACTAGGTTGAAAGAAGATTTTCAGATTCATTTGATAAAGTATGTTTTTTCTATTTCATTTGACTTGTTTTTAGTGCGAACACCTGCCACTACAAGAATTCAGTTTTATAGTTTCAACTATTTTGCGTAGGTTCGCCTGCATAGAGATTCCTTCATATATTTGATAATGAACTTTACTTGCAATGACATTTGACATAGAGCAGGCAGGTATAATTGTTCAAATCTTATAGATAGGAGTGGGTTTGGACTGCATGTCAGTATGTGGGGTTAGTTTTAAGTATCTAATACGCCTATGTATAAAAAACTTTCATGTGGAATATAACCTTCATGTCATTCATATACTATACAACATTGATGAGAACATCTTTTGAATATCGTTTAGGGTTGGGCATTCCACATTGAAAAGATCGATATATCGAAAGATTTTCCGATATTTAATACACGATTATATCGAATTAAAAAAAAAAGCGGCGCTAAGCTCAAAATCTTGGTTCCAAAGAAGAAACTTTTTAAGGAGCATTCACACTAAGCAGTGACAGTGGCAGTGCCGGCAAGTTATTCTGAACGTGAGATCACAGAGAAATACTGTCACGTGTCGGTCTAGTATGAACATGTTCTTACAGTACAAAGGAGCATTCACACTAAGCAGTCACAGTGGCAGTGCCGGTAAAATATTCCGAAACGTGAAATCACAGAGAAACACTGTCACGTGCCGGTCTAGTATAACTAGAAATTATGATCCCGAACCTTCTTGACAATCCCGAAGTTTCGGGACAGGAACGATCACAATCCCGGGATTAGAAAAAAAATAGGAACCTTCCAAAAATCAAGTAGAAGTAGGTAGTTACTATAATAAGTAGATAAAAAATCAAGTTTTTAACTTGAAAGTTGTGTGTGCAGTCCTTTTTTGGAACCACCAAGAGCTTTCAAAATATAGCTTCACATTTCTTACACTTTGCATTTTTACCGCATTTGGACACTGAAAAATGAGTCCAAGCGGACGAAGGATCTGAATCTTTTTTGTGCGATATAAAACCGTCCATTTTAAAGTCAAACCGAACACAATTTCTTACGTTCAAAAAAGATATTACAATATACTTGTAATTATTAGAACATTGCAAAAGGCAATGTTCTTTGCAAAAGGCTAAGTACCTATTTTTGGATAATTCGCATGAGTCATACGAACAACACATCGGTCATCGGTTCATTCGGTCTACACAAAAATGATTTAAAAAGGTCTTGTATTTTTTTATTGCATGGCAAATGGCAGCACATCGACTTTCATGTAACGTTCAAGGTTGATGTATTGGGAGTATTGGAAATTCAATGAAAAAATATGTTTTTTGTTTGTTTTTATTTTATCACTGTTAATCCCGGAATCAAAATTTCAGACATTTTCGGTCAGGATTCCGGGATCGTAATCTCTAAGTATAACGCATGGTCTTACAGTACAAATTTTGGACACTTTGAGTCCCATCGCTGAAATCTTTTGTAGTATTTTCAAACTTGCAAGTAAAAGAAGTAATTTTAGATTGAAAATCACAAGATGGTCAAAGTTATGCAAAAATGAATGCAAGATTTTTAAACCTTTTTGCAATGATATCACTCTGCATGATACTCTGCTTGGGGTGAAAAAGAGAAGTAACAATGGTCATTATTGTAAACCTGAGTGGAGCTGATATCTGGAGAAGGTGCTGTTTCAACCCAAAACTTAAAATAAAGACAAATATGAAAAAAAGGAAATCAGGATTCGAAAAACAATGTAACACGCCAAACTTGTACTGGCATCAAAATTGAAAAATTATGCAAAAAAGATAAGGTGCAAGCAGGGGCGGATCCAGGGGGGGGGCGAAGGGGTGATCCCCCCCAGAAGCCAGGTTTTTGGTTTTTTATTTTCAATGATGAACCTTTGGAATCATCACGAAAAAAAAATAATACCCCTCCTCAAAATTTGATATTATACGTTTCAAGTTAGGTAGAATCCAAAAATCGAATTAAAAAAAAATCAGTTGGTACATAGGTCCCATCTGGACTCTAATTGTGCCCCGAAACTTTTGGCTGCAATCGAATACACCCTTGCCGATTTTTGCAGCTTTTTAGAGGTTTTAAGTATTGCTGTCTAAAAGGAGAAAGGTAAGAGCTAGAGATTTGAAATTTTGTATGTATGTCATATTTGGAGTCTCAGTTAGCTCCGAAACTTTTTGGTTCAATCAAATATACCGCTGGCCGTTTTTTACCGCTTTAAAGCAGTTTTCATTCATCCTGTCTAAAAAGAGAATGGTAAGAGCCAGGGACTTCGAATTTAGTAGGTATGTCAAATATAGGGTTTAATTATGCATCAGATTTAGAATCGTCACGAGACCCCCCCTTAATTTTTTTTTGGGGGAGGGGGTATTTTTTTGCCAGAATTTATGTATACAATTGTACGAAAATGCATAAATATCCTCTACGCCCCATAAAAATTATTAGCTGAATCATGACCGACCGTAATCGCCCCTCCTCACCGATATCTCTGTATCCGTCCCTGGATGAAAGCAATCACAACATGAAGGCCGGAGTTATTCCGGGGCAGGCCGGGAAAAACTCCGGTCGACCCTGTTTTGAATAGGTACCTACTGATCTCAAATAAATTTTGCTGTACTTTAATTTTCCTATACACTTCAATTGAAAAGGGGATAAGTATTGTAATGCATATAAAATCTTTTTCCAGGATTTTGGGCACAATTCCTGAAAACCGATTTCGATTTCAAAAAAAAAAAAAAATTTCGAAAAAAAAAAAAATTCGGACATTTAGTAAATTAATTGGGAAGTGATTTCCACCGGTGAGTAATGAAGAGTATTATTCTTGATGTTTTTTTTTTTTTTTAATTTGGCTTAACGCGTCTTTAACATCTATTGGTCATTCAAGACGGTATAAAAATGACATTCATACCAAATTTCAAGCATTTACCGTTCTTGGGAAATCTTCTTCACAAATAGACTAACACACGAACGGACCAATGACTGAAATGTCGGCGCTAAGGACCACCTCAAAACGCACAATTTCTTTTTTATAGGATAAGGAAAGTAAAAAATGAGCTCCATGCAGAAATGGGAGTAAGCACTGTGATGTTCCAACTGTTTCTCACTCTGACAATTTGCAAATTGAAAGTTATATTCTTGAAACAAAAAGTGAGAGATTGTGAAATTTGATTTATAGTTGAGAGAGAAAACACATGACATGGTGGTATTTCTAATGTTTAAAAAGGCAATGAAAAGTAGAATGAAAGATTCTACAAGTGAAACAACACTTGTAATACAACACATATCGTGATGCGTGTTGAAAGAATAATAATGTCAAGACTTGATGAGAAGCGCCTTGTACTCATAGTGCCAAACCTTAACACAAAATGTGAAGCTTAGATTCTCAAGGCAAAGGACAAAAGACAAAAAAGGCCCTAGAAGCGAATAAAAAATATTGATGGAATCGCAGGATCCCGAAAAGGGATGACCTTAGCACAAAAAGTGAAATTTAGATTCTCAAGGGAAGGCGTAAATGTATCTGTGAAGATATTGTCCAGAAATTCGGCTACAATATTTTTTTCAGGAAAAATGAATATCGGCCTCCTCTTCCTTCAATAACACCATCATGGCAATAACTCCGAAAACCAACAGGTGGGATGCTGTCGCAAAGAAACACAATTTTCGCGAGAGAGTTAGGGCGGTCGTCGAAACGACTAGGGGCGACTAGGTCAATACTCTACATAGAACTAACAGTGTTAATGTAACGTTGCCTGTCATACAACCAATCAAAGTTAATAATTTGGTTCAATAAACTGGGTTATGTGCCTATCACAAATAGCTTAACTCAAGGCCGTACCCAGGGGGGGGGGG
>CM022877.1:33902456-33917475 GCA_012654025.1 Pachypsylla venusta | reverse complement strand
ATGCAATCAAGAAAGGTGCGATATTCTCAAAAAATCTTGTTTTAACGGAATAATGGAGCAATATGCTAAAGTTTATGTGGTGCGCGAAAATTCGGGGTGAAACGGATGGCTCCGCCCGTTTTTGTTCATCGACACACCTAGTATTAAAATTGTAGAACATAAAGTCAAATGTTTTTTAATCATTTTCATTTCTTGTAAAAATGATTTGAAATTGTCTACGAGTATCTTAAGAAGAATGATAAATAATTTTAAAGTTGGCAATTCCTGTATTAGTTATTACTGGAAGAACTATACAAGTGAGACTTTGGATCATCAGAACTTCTCATTGAAAAACATTTTGAGCAGTCTCTTGTCGAAAGTCTTAACGGTTTCCGGGCGATTCTCTATTTGGGGAAGCTATCAAGGTGGATCAATTCTCTTTAATAAAGAAAGAATCTCTTTAATAAAGAAATAGAAGATTTGGCTCATATTTAGTCACACCATTCCTGCTTTGGGACATTTGCTAAAAGGTTGGTTTAGCATGTATTTGGGGCGTTGCAAAGATTCAAACTACCTGGTGTACATCCTCCTGTTGCGGAGAGAATTTATCTTTTGAAGATTTTTTTTTCTTTATTTTAATTATATTAATTTTAATTAGATAATGTGTTTTGTCTCAATGTCTTTGATGACTTTATAAAGTTTTTTGTTCGAAGGTTTATTTTAAATATTTTAATTTTCGTTTTTTTCAAAATAGATATGAACAGATTTTATATACATTTTAAAATAGTCGGAAGACAAAAATTAAAATATTTGAAACAAACAATCCTTCAAACAAAAAACTTTTCTTTCTTTAAAAATGCAATCCTTATGTGTCTATTTTCATATCCCGTATTTAACTAAATTTAAATTTTCCTTAATCTCATTTAAAATGTATCTCTACTGCTCACATTTGGTAAATGTTTATTATTAGGTTCGTTAAATCTAATGTCCTGTAATAACACATTCCCCAAAGATAAGAGTTGTTCTTCTGGTGACTAATGTCCGCATGGCGCACATCAGGTATTCCTAATATATCTCTTACATGGTTGTTGTTATTTGGGAATTCTAAAATTCTGTAACAATAAATCGTTGCACACAGGTGCTGCCACTTAAAAATTATTGAGTTCGAATTGAGATTTGTAATTCGAAAAGAATGCTACAATATTTAAGATAACATTATATTTGTGTGTGGACTCCCACGGCGTCGCAGATGTACACGGTAGAAAAAGAAAAAAGGATTTACGGAAAAGGAAAAGCACACCAGTTATTGTACTTTTGGTGGAATGTGGAGGTTGGTGGTTCATTTTGTTCATGATGGTGATTCTGTTGTCATTACGCGTGTTTTTTTTTATTGAACTTTGGAGTTTTGTGGTTCATTTTGTTGATGATGGTGATTTTGTTGTCATTAAGCGTGCTTTTTTTATTGAACTTTGGAGTTTTTTGGTTCATTTTGTTGATGATGGTGATTTTGTTGTCATTAAGCGTGTTTTTTTTATTGAACTTTGGAGTTTTGTGGTTCATTTAGTTGATGATGGTGATTTTGTTGTCATTAAGCGTGTTTTTTTTATTGAACTTTGGAGTTTTGTGGTTCATTTTGTTGATGATGGTAATTTTGTTGTCATTAAGCGTGTTTTTTTTATTGAACTTTGGAGTTTTGTGGTTCATTTTGTTGATGATGGTGATTTTGTTGTCATTAAGCGGGTTTTTTTGTTGAACTTTGGAGTTTTGTGGTTCATTTTGTTGATGATGGTGATTTTGTTGTCATTAACCGTGTTTTATTTACTGAACTTTGGGGTTTTGTGTTTCATTTTGTTGATGATGGTGATTTTTTTGTCATTAAGCGGGTTTTTTTGTTGAACTTTGGAGTTTTGTGGTTCATTTTGTTGATGATGGTGATTTTGCTGTCAGTAAGCGTGTTTTTTTTATTGAACTTTGGAGTTTTGTGGTTCATTTTGTTGATGATTTTTTTCTACTACAAAATTACTATACAAATATGTACCTACCTATGATTGGATCCCCAAAATTACTATACAAATATGTACCTACCTATGATTGGATCCCCAAAATTACTATACAAATATGTATCTATCTATGATCGAGTCCCCAAAATTACTATACAAATATGTACCTACCTATGATCGAGTCCCCAAAATTACTATACAAATATGTATCTACCTATGATTGAATCCACAAAATTACTATACAAATATGTATCTACCTATGATTGATTCCCCAAAATGACTAAAGAAATATGTACATACCTATGATTGAGTCCCAAAAATTACTATACAAATATGTACCTACCTATGATTGAATCCCCAAAATTACTATACAAATATGTACCTACCTATGATTGAATCCCCAAAATTACTCTCTCCTTTATTCTCTCTCTGTCACATATAAACGTTTATAAAAAGAGTGATCATGATTATAAATCAAGTGTAATCTGAACTGAGATGACCCATCTCAACAATAAGACCTGAACTAACATTAATCTCGCATCAAACTGCAAAGCTATATTCATAATAAAGAATATTAATATTTTCGTTTTATTGAATACTTCCTCTGTATAATTTATGGACATTTTATGTGTGTCAAACATAAAGAGCCCAGACAGGTGAATCAACAAGTTATAGCTAATCATTTTATAGCCAAATATGTATATTTTTGTCGAGACAATAAAATGAAATACCTAAGCAAATCCCGAAGTACCCATAAAATGGGTACTTAGGGATTTGGACGCGTGGCAAAATGTAGGTTCGGAGTGCGGCATATCACAGAAATCCTGGACAAGGAAAATACTTTTTTTCAAAATCCTACCACTTTTAATTCCCTGATATCCTTCTTGTTAATTACTTTCAAAAGTGTCGTGCTCAAGGAAGATTGCTCATCAAGGTGTGGCCGTAAAAACGTTTCCTAAGCCGTCTAGTTGGGTTAAAATATGTCAAAAAAAGTTAAAAAAATTGCAGGCCTCTACATAATATATCACCATCTAGAAAGTTTTCTTTCTTTGGCAACTCTGCTCCTCCCTAAACTCTCATAATTCAAATTATACATGGAGGCTGAAATTTTATCTCCGCCAAGGGATGACATGTGTTGTGTGTACTGACATTCTCTTTATGAAATTTTATCTCCGCCAAGGGATGACATGTGTTGTGTGTACTGACATTCTCTTTCTGAAATTTTATCTCCGCCAAGGGATGACATGTGTTGTGTGTACTGACATTCTCTTTCTGAAATTTTATCTCCGCCAAGGGATGACATGTGTTGTGTGTACCGACATTCCCTTTCTGAAATTTTATCTCCGCCAAGGGATGACATGTGTTGTGTGTACTGACATTCTCTTTCTGAAATATTATCTCCGCCAAGGGATGACATGTGTTGTTGTGTTGTGTGTACTGACATTCTCTTTCTGAAATTTTATCTCCGCCAAGGGATGACATGTGTTGTTGTGTTGTGTGTACTGACATTCTCTTTCTGAAATTTTATCTCCTCCAAGGGATGACATGTGTTGTGTGTACTGACATTCTCTTTCTGAAATTTTATCTCCGCCAAGGGATGACATGTGTTGTGTGTACTGACTTTCTCTTTCTGAAATTTTATCTCCGCCAAGGAATGACATGTGTTGTGTGTACTAAATTTCTCTTTTTGATGATTCTTGCGTAAAGTTTATAACTCGAAAAAATAAATCCCTTCAAGGTGTGAAATCAATTTCCAATATGGTTGAAAAGAAACTCAATTAAGGTTTTTATGAGCCAAATTTTACTTGGGAGACTGATTGGATTTCAATGTTCAAACCTCATTTAGAATTTTATGACCCAAATATTTTGGAGCTATCTGTTTAGATTAAAAAGGTGTTAAAAGAATGCCTCAAACTTGTTACTCTTGACATGTTGGTAAAATAGAAAGGGATTTTATGGAACTTAACGGATCCTATCAACTGATTTTATGTAAATTAATTTTCAAACCACTCTCCCTCTCGTCCGGTTCTTGTTCACTTTGAAGTGATCTGGTGCGGTGTGATCTTGTTGGGTTCTTTATATGAGTATGGTGTGGGATAAATGGTGTAATTATGTTGTTAAATGGTTATTTTTAATTTTTAATAATGATAGAGCGCACTGCCTGCACACAAACGAGATAGATTTATCAGTAGTATACCGTGTGGTATTGGTATATCAAATGTGGGGGACTCTGAGATATGACTTGCTAACTTTCCATAAGGAAAAGTAAATCATACTTGAGATTGTAGGGAGTTACTTGAGGGTGACATCCTCACGGGCCGAGTCCACCTGAGCTGATGGTGTAAAATAACGCAGAAAGCAACTCTGTAATATCATTATGTTTATAACTCTTTATGTTACTGACGTAATTATATTGCAGTGATTGTCATGGTTGGGGCGGGGTCCATGTCAATTATTCTGAGATATTTCTAATTTTTAATAATGAAAGAGTGCCTTGCCTGCACACAAACGAGATAGATTTATCAGTAGTATACCGTGTGGTATTGGTATATCACATGTGGGGGGACTCTGAGATACTTCTAATTTTTAATAATGATAGAGCGCACTGCCTGCACACAAACGAGATAGATTTATCAGTAGTATACCGTGTGGTATTGGTATATGAAATGTGGGGGACTCTGAGATATTTCTAATTTTTAATAATGATAGAGCGCACTGCCTGCACACAAACGAGATAGATTTATCAGTAGTATACCGTGTGGTATTGGTATATCACATATGGGGGACTCTGAGTTGTAACCATAACAATCGAGAGTGCCAATAATTATCTTGTAGTTTATAGTCAGTCCATGATGTTTGTTATAGTGTAAAACTGAACTGCGCACTGCCTGCACACACACGGGATAGATTTATCAGTAGTATAACGTGTGGTATTGGTATATCACATGTTTGAGTAGTGTGCGCCCAACGAACCCAACCAGATAAAACTATCGGCCGATAAAAAGTAGTGTGCGCTTGTCCTTAAACCGCCTCATAGTTAAATTGAGTGAGTTCCCTCACTTTCTGCTTCAACCGTTATGGTGTAAACTTGATATATGTTAGATACTGCCTCCGAGAATGACAATCTTGTTTTTTCTTGGCGTTCTTTTAACTCACGCAGTTTTTTTTATTAATGAGATATCTCATAATACTTTTTTGTGAGCATATATTTTATAAGTTTATAATAACATTCCACAAGTTGACTTAATTAATCTATAACAAACAACAACACAAAATAAATAGAAAAACCAACAATGAGCCATTGTTCTTTGAGCTCAACCCCGCAGGAGACCAATTCGGTGTCCAATATCTTAAAATTTCCATAGACTGAAAAGCAGTGTTGGTTTGGTTCTTATAACTGACACCGAATCCTCAGACAATCTGGGTAACTCGTAGGATAAACCCAAAGGCAATCATTTGGTATCCGGATATATGTGACTGTATTTGTTGTTGTTTGTTGTTAAAGCTGTCATATAAGTCTGGTTTCATGTTCCCTAGTGTAGAACACGGAATAAATTGAAACAGTTTGTTATGTCATATATGTACATAATTCTAGTTTCATGTTCTCTAGTGTAGACCACGGAATAAATTCAAACAGTTAGTTCTGTCATATATATACAATTGTACATAAGTCTAGTTTCATGTTCAATAGTGTAGACCACGGAATAAATTCAAACAGTTAGTTCTGTCATATATGTACTTAAGTCTAGTTTCATGTTCAATAGTGTAGACCACGGAATAAATTCAAACAGTTCTGTCACATATATATGTACATAAGTCTAGTTTCATTTTGTCTAGTGTAGACCACGGAAATTCAAACAGTTCTGTCATACATGTACATAAGTCTAGTTTCATGTTGTCTAGTGTAGACCACGGAATAAATTCAAACAGTTAGTTATGTCATATATGTACATAAGTCTAGTTTCATGTTCTCTAGTGTAGAGCACGGAATAAATTCTTAAGTTTTGAAATGCCCATTATTTCAATGGAATTGATATCCCAATATCTACATATCTTATCTTATCACAACATCTTCATTCTTTATTAATAAGTTACCAATCATTGGACAGACTTCTCTTCAGGATTACCAAACCCATTTATTTAGAAATATTTTTTTAAATGAATATTTAAAAACTCAATTAACTCAAAAGACAAGTTAATTTTTTAAAATAAAATCTTGGTATCGCTGGAGAAGCACAGAATGAATTGAGGAGTCAACACTATCAGAACCATAACACATGTTAATTATTATTACTATTTAGTGTGATTCAGGGGGTTAAAAACCGCTGACACATTACAAATTTGCGAACAAAAATACCCCCCACCCTTATATTCAAATAAAATTATAAATATATATAAAAAAATCAAAACTGAAAATTAGATTAACAAAATTTGAATAAACTGCAAAATTAAAATGACCTGTAAAGAAAACTGTAGAAAAAAAATTAGTCGTTGAACTCCTGTAGGCTATAGGGAGCAATTTCTAAGAGACGATTTTTTAAGTACAACTTAAAATTTTTGTAGTTCATGTTTTTATTAGCATTATTTATTTTGTTATATATTTTAATACCTTTATCCAAAATTGATTCCCCAAAAATCGATAATCTGGAGTGTATTAAATCTTTTGCATTCCTCGTGTTGTATGAATGTGCCATTTTAGGTAAAAGATGTTTGTTTTTATGAATGAGGAGGCACACATCTAATATTACCTGACCATATAATGTTAATATTCTTTTATCAATGAAATATTCTTTGCAATGAGCTATGTCCTCAAGACCATAGCTCATTGCTTAGGTTGTTAGGCAGTGTTGGCCCGTGATTTTTTTTGGCGGGGAGGGCTACATCTAAATATATAAATCAAAACTTTGTGTGTACCTATGTGTTCAAAGTTGTCTGTTTCAATACCACAGGCCAAACTGTAGCAGATAGCGAAACATTGATGGGAATGGACCTCCCCCCAAATTATGGTCTACGTCCCCGGGAAAATCATATGTCAAGCCGTTCTCGAGTTACGGCCAAATTTCTAATTTATTCATCAAAACCTGACAGTCACGGTCCGATAACTTCAATTTATTTTAGGTTATTTTCTGCAAAGGTAAAGAACGGACAAAACAAAATTTAGAAAATACTAAAAATTCAGAATGGCCGTGCCTCTAAGGCCCCTGGCAAAACGTTTAAATCTTGAATTTTTTAAAGGTTACACAATACAGGGTGGAGACACGTGATAGAAAAAGGTTGATATGGAGGATACAGAAAAGGTGAAGCCTCTTGGTTCGTAGAACTGGTTATGAGCTGATAAAAAAAAGGAACGATCATGCGAAAAGAAAACCCAAACATTTCTTTATTGAACTAGAAATCAAACATTAGAAAGGGTTGAGGGAAAAATCGATTCTCTGAGGTTGTCAGCCTAACCTGACAATCTCAGAAAATTTTAGTATCGGATGAACGGTAGAAGAGTTAACNATAAAAAAAAGGAACGATCATGCGAAAAGAAAACCCAAACATTTCTTTATTGAACTAGAAATCAAACATTAGAAAGGGTTGAGGGAAAAATCGATTCTCTGAGGTTGTCAGCCTAACCTGACAATCTCAGAAAATTTTATTAGTATCGGATGAACGGTAAAAGAGTTAACTCTAGGCGAACACTAGATGGGTGTGACTAAGATATCTGAACACACATTTTATGAGTAGAAATATTATTATCTGAAACCAATTTATTTCCAACCTCTGCAAAACTTCTGAATCTCTTAAATGGTGGAGGGACTAGCTCTCATTACTTAGTGGTCTCTACACTAGTTTTGCACTCGGGAGACCCAGGTTCGAATCCTGGCAGGGGAAAAAAATTGTCACTGTGGTTTGAATGTCTTCGAGGCCCACTCATGCTCGTGAGGACAATGAAGAGCTATGCTGGAGATGAATGCGCATAGCGATCCGGTGCCAGCACTGTAGGTAAAATAGAAAAAATAATGTATTTGGATAATGATTGAATTGGCAAATAATACTATGCTGCAGTGAGCACCAAAGTTGAGATATAATATCTCAACTTTGGTGTAAACAAACAGACCCAAGCATGGATAATAACACAAAGAAATACCATTTTTTTATTACGAGAATTTATAATGTATTCAGTATACAACAGATTTAATCGGCTTCTAGAACACCCAGAAGGAAATTCTTAAATCTTTCAGAAATTTAAAAAAATGGTAGAAGGTGTACTGAGCAGTGAGGAAGTTATTCTGGCCAGCTGCCCCCTATCCGCCTTTCCTCATTCCCTCCATGAATACAAAGGCTTACATAACTTCGACTGTTCTGACTCAAAATGGACATTGCATTATTTTCCCAACAGGACCCATAATTTGTAAACCATATAGGATACTAGCTGTTTTCCCGTGCTTCCGTACGGTTACGAAATTCAAAAACAATTTCGAGATCGCGAAATTAAAGCTTCTCAATTTTAGATTTTTGTTGAAAACGACCCCCAGAGTGAGCATCGCTCTTTTTTTTGTACTGCGGAACACATCTGTATTGAATTTCAGCTTTCTCGCTCATCCCAATGTGGTACTTCTCAATTCCGATTGGGGGAGAAAACAGTCCATAACTCGGGGAGAAACCGGAAAATTTCAAATTTTATATTTTTTATGGGGTCCTTCTATACTATTTTGGGGGGGTCCGTTCTCGGTCATTTTTCGTTATCTCATTTAGTTTGTCCAGAGGCTGAAAAGCGTCATTTTTGGCGGTAACTTGCTTCCACTTGAACTTTCTTATTACGCACCTACATACTAATTGAAATCTGTGTGTCAAATTTCAAGTCTCTAGGTTTAGCCATCGTGGAGCTATGTTGATTATCAGTATACCAACTGGGCTTTGCATACCTACCTACAATTAACGACTATACATCTAGACTATTGCAATGAATAGCTCAGGATGACCTAAAATGTAAATATTGTCAAAGTACTAATAAACAATTTTACAAGAATGTAATGTTGACAATAATTATTAACTAAATAGCTCGCGGAATGATATTATGGTATTGATTGATGACCAGCTGATAATATGTAAACAAACAGACCCAAGCATGGATAATAAACAATTAAACAAGAATGTAATGTTGACAATAATGATTAAATAAATAGCTCGCGGAATGCTATTATGGTATTGATTGATGACGAGCTGATAATATGTAAACAAATAGGCGCAAGCATGAATAATAAACAATTAAACAAGAATGTAATGTTGACAATAATGATTAAATAAATAGCTCGCGGAATGCTATTATGGTATTGATTGATGACGAGCTGATAATATGTAAACAAATAGACCCAAGCATGGTTACATGAACACATAAACAAAGCATTGTCTTCATAATGAGCTGTTTTACGTACCTGGAACGCATACCATCACAGTTCCAGTCATGGGCCATCAAACCCTTTTCGGTAACATCATATCAACCTACGTATGTCTACCATTATGTCAATCCTAAAGGTGGTATCACACTATTTGTCATGATTCCAAATTTTGGCACAATTTATTTGATGGATATTTGTTGTATTTGTTTGTTTGGTATATACTATAAACTTTTGCCCTATCACACTATTTGAGTATTTGATGAGACTTTCAGACAAAATTATTCAAATTTGCTATGTACTATACCAAAGCTACCAGATATTTATCTGTAACAAATATAATTTTGATATTTTCTATTTTTCCAATATACGATTTCTGATGGAAAGTTTTTCTTCACTTCTGTATTTTCGATAATTGAGCGCTTGGGTGTCCACCTCATAAATCTGTTTCAAAGCTAATATTAATGGAATCGCAAAAACGAACAAAAATGACAAACGTTATGTTTGGTCATGCGTTTAAAGCCCATCAGACTATATTTAGATATATTTGGGTCAGTTTTGTGTTTGATATCAAATAGCGAATTTAATCATATATATTTGCCGATCACACTGTTTGGTACCAACTTAAATCAGGGGAAAACAAATTTTGTGAGGAATGCCGCAGGAGGATCTCATTTGGGAGCAAGTTGTTAAAAATATCAACTTTTGAGGAAGTGTTATTTATTTGTGCTTTATTCCAAAGGTTCATTATTGAAATGGAAAATAATAATAAAATAAACAAAAAGTACCGCAAAATCCAATGAAATTGGTGAATATTCATATTGGGGCTTGGTGCACAATGTAAGAGTGGACGGGGAAAAAACATTTTGTATCCTATCTTTGCGTTCATTTGAATAATTTGAACATCGGTTGTGAATAATTAATTAACACAAAATTTAATGGTATGAATATTAAAAACTAACAATTGTCAAAGTAATAGAAGACCCCNACTGGTCATTCAACCCCCAAAAAAAAAGTACTACATGTAAAAAGGACGTTAGACAGCGTCTATAGCACGTTGAATACACCCGGTCGTCCTTTGAAAGTGACTACAAGTGACTTCAAGCAACTACACGCTACAAACCTTCAAATGAAGTTTGTAGTTTGAAGTTGCTCATTAGGAATGTGAGCTTGTAGTCGCTTCCAAAGAACAACCATCCTTATCTACGGTTCTGATTTCAAAAAATAAATAATAATCTAAAGCCAGCTCTATAGTCACATTTCTGCAGTCAGTTTCTCTTGGCTCTAATGTTGCCATTTCCTTTTCTGGATGAATCTCAGAAACAGTTAACAAAAAACATGCTTTGTAAAATTGCATAACAAATATACCTAAGCAATTCAAAGACCTTGAAATGCTCATTGAGTAAACTCGTACAGGTGGTTGTACATCATGATACCAGGAATAAAAGGTATGATCATGTGTAGAAAAAATAATGACGTCAACGAAGCACTGCTTCTTTTGATCAAATAAAGTTTCCTTTTTTTAAAATTTGTTGTAGATTCTTTCCTATAAATATATGAAAGATATGCCAAAAATCCACAATGGATTTTCATTTTCTAGATATCAAAACGAAGAATTGACACCACTCCCACACTTGTATCATCAAACTGCACACGGAATGCCCTATGCCCCCAGACTGTGTACCAAAATGATCTCCATTGAGATAGTGGCATACTTTTTTCTTTAATCCCCAGTGGGATACAGGGATTCAACGAACAATCTCCAAAAGAAAACGGATACAAAAAACAAAAACCTCACTCCATCTTTTCTCTTCTCCAATTTTATCCAACTTTTACGAATTTGATTGAAAAAATTAGTAAATCCTCACGGCCAAGTGTGGCGTTGCGCAATCCACGCATAAAATTGATATAAATAGGCACCACATAGTTAAAGCTGTATCTCATACCGTAAGTACTCTCTTTTTAGACAGGAGCAGTGGAAACCACACAAAAATCACAATTATAAATTCAATTTAAAACCAAAAATGTCGTTGATTCCATGTAGATTCTTTGCGTTGATTCCGCTCTATTTAGTTGCATTTCCCCTAAAAAGGATTCAGATCAATACTAAAAGTAGAAAATTTCATTTGTCCCGAATTTAATGCCCGTAAGTGTATAATATAAATATGCACCAAATTGTAAGCTCACATACCTCATACCGTTCACTTTTTAGGTAGAATTTGTGGAAACCTTTTGGAGGACGTTCATCTTGACGCTTATATTGAACATTACAAACGAAATTAAAACCCTCTGTAATGTTATAATAGTGGTTCGGGTAAAAATTGGATCCGGTAAAAACTTGTCGCCATTCGGGCCTTGTGCCGAATCTTTGAAAGGGGGGTATGTTTGAAAATAGAGTTACGATCATTGACCATTGCCACGGAGCGGGTTAGTAACGCCGGAGCTAGGTGCAAACCGTATGTCGTAGGTCTCTCTATTTGAATGGAGAATCTCATGTCTCATGTGTGCCATGTCCTTGTATTGTTGTTTTGGTGTCAAAGTCTTGTGTAAAGTCAGCAGCCATTGTTCTCCTATCCAAAGTTGTTAAACGTCTGTGTTTATCAACAGGCGCCAGGCATTTATTAAACTTTGTACATTCTAGTTCTGCGTTTGTTTGTTACTCAACTCTCTTCTACTACCAGCATGAGGTTGTGAATCTTCAGTTGTCCTTTGCACGAGTGGTGCCCAACGTAGAGTCTCTCATCTGGTGCCTGGCTTTTATTCAACTTTGTACATTCCAGTTCTGCGTTTGTTCGTTTCTCAACTCTCTTCTACTACCAGCATGAGGTTGTGAATCTTCAGTTGTCCTTTGCACGACTGGTCCCTAGCGTAGAGTCTCCCATCTGGTGCCTTGCTTTTATTCAACTTTGTACATTCCAGTTCTGCGTTTGTTCGTTTCTCAACTCTCTTCTACTACCAGCATGAGGTTGTGAATCTTCAGTTGTCCTTTGCACGAGTGGTCCCCAACCTAGAGTCTATCATCAGGTGCCAGGCTTTTATTAAACTTTTCTGAGGTTTATTGTTGTTCCTAACTCTCTTCTACAGTCAGTAAGAGTCAGAAGATCTTTAAATTAGGTCTCTTCCTTAGATTTTATTTGGTTATTCTGAGATATTGCTTTTGTCTCAATCTTGAAAGTTTAAGTACAGTTCCTGTGAGATCTTAAAAGTTGAAGTACAAATGAGCTTTTTACGCTCGATATGATCAATTTTCATAAAATAACTGGTTATATTAGGAGTTCCCAAATTTTGGCTAAACGTCTATTTAACATCTACTGGTCATTCAAGACGGGGGTTTTACCCTCCATTCGCTGGAAACTTGCAAACCAGCTACCCATATTGGCCGGAAAAATAGCCTGCATCACGAGTGCACGAACCCACGTGGGAACCCACATGGTACAACTTTGCTGGGCGTTGCTTAACTTCAGTGATCTATCGGGAACTGGTGTATTCAACGTGCCATAGTCGTTGGCTCCGAATAGAATTCAAGCCCCAAATTTGTACTGATTCATTGACCCTTATAATTTTTATCGGCGAAGTATATGTCCATGATGGAGAACGACATGGTCAGTGGCCAACTAGTTGGGCATGTCTTCTATCCATAGTAACCTCCGGCCATACCTCAGATGATTCTAGTTGTTGAGCCCAGCTAGCATAACTATGCTGAGGGCACGTGCTCTATGAGAAGTGTGATCACAAGCTGTCATATCAAATTCATTTACATAAAGTGATGCCATTTCCAAGTTCACCTTGAAAATAAGAAACAAAAACTTTCATGCTTCATGAACCAAAAATAAATTTCAAGGAGTGTTAGATGGAGTACGCAAAATATTGTGCGGGTATGACGTTTAACATTCACGAAGGGATGTTCATATGAATTACGTGATGTCCACATTCCCGCAAAGCCACTGAAGAGAGAGAGAGAGGGGAGAATGAACGTGGGAGAGAGACGTCTATGCTTCTTTTCCCGTGGCTTTAGAATTCCCTTTGGCCAGAACAATTCAGTCTGTTTTTACAGATAAACTGTGATACGAACCTAGATAGTGTAGAGCCAGCGTCTATGACACGTTGAATACACCAGTTCCCGTTCGATTACTGAAGTTAAGCAACGTCCAGCGAGGTTGTGCCATGTGAGTGTCCACGTGGGTTCGGGTCCTCGTGATGCTGACTATTTTTTCGGACCAATCGAAAAAAAATTTTAGGTTCTGGAACAATAACTTTCTTGTTTAGTTCTCCTGAGAATGGTAGAACTCTTATAGATAGTTCCACATCGAATCACCGGCTTTTTAAGTTCTGAAGGCATTTCTAGATTTCCTTCTTGCATTCAGTTATTCCAAGCTGACAAAAATTTTGCAACCCTATTAGGGTTGTCTATGGCACGTTAAATACACCGATTCCCGATAGATCACTGAAGTTCAGTAACGTCTAGCGAGGTTGTGCCATGTGGGTGTCCACGTGGGTTCGCGCTCTCGTGATGCTGGCTTTTTTTCCGGCCCAACCCAGCACGGGTGTGGTCATTGTGGGTTAGCTGGTTTGCAAGTTTCCAGCGAATGGAGGGTATAAAACCTCCGTTTCGAATAACCGTTGATTAAAGAGACGTTAAGAAAAAAAAAATATCTTCATTCTGACCTATAGAATATTTTTACTTTTTCTTCCTAAAGAAGATAAAGTATTGTAATCATGCAGAAAATTTGGACATTTTTTGCCCCAAAAAATCATCTGACGGAAACCCAAACCCCAAAATAAAGATCAAACATATCATTTCCTATTGATTTTGGGCTATATTTTCACTTTTTCGGGTCATTTTTGAAGTTTGGGATAAAAAAAACGTAGTTCCGACGTTCACATAAGTACGGAATCGTGTGCAGAGCTCTGGGAGCAAAACAGCCGTTCCGATTTTGATGAAATTTGGCAACAGATCATCTTTGGGCAAAAAGGCCGACCCGTATTTTTCTTTTTCTCGATAGCGCCCCCCGGGGTGCCCCTAGGCTGCAAAATCAAATCTTTTTAAAATAAAGGCAGCAGAAAAAATTATAATAATAATATCACTAAAAGACTTCAAACTTTAGTAGAGCAACATCTACATTCGATGGTAGTATGATAGAAAGGAAAAGAAAGTCTAGTACGGTTCTCCGTACCTTTTATTTTAACTAAAAATCAAGGGGATTTTCACTTACTTGTGTAGGGGTTAGATGTATCAGGCTAGCGAGGTGCTCCCTTTCGGGAGCGGACAGGTACTTCTGCTGCTTGAACCTCCTCTCCAACTCATAAACCTGAAACAGACCAAAACGGGTAAAATGAAAAAAAGAAATACAGATTGCCTCCCGAGGTGCACATGCTGACAAAGCTTTGATTGACATTCTCACTCTGTTTAGGGTACCCCTGATCATCAGATTTCATTCAGAGACAAAGATAAGCTTAGCTAGATTCCACTTCGTGTCAAAACTTAGGCAGATTCCATTCAGTGTCAAAGCTTAGGCAGTTTCCATGCAATGACCAAGCTTGGGCAGTTTCTTTAGAGTGGCAAAACTTAGGCAGTTTCCATGCAATGACCAAGCTTGGGCAGTTTCTTTAGAGTGGCAAAACTTAGGCAGTTTCCATGCAATGACCAAGCTTGGGCAG
>CM022877.1:33838927-33879336 GCA_012654025.1 Pachypsylla venusta | reverse complement strand
AAAAGGTTGTGGCATGGTAGAATTATGGAAAGCAGCACCGGCCCCAAATAGAATTGGGAAAGAGTGAAGTTAAAAAATAAGATGGGTCCCACAGATCCTATTGGGGGGTCTAGCTGATCCTCTACTGTCAGTCACATCTAAGAAATTCTTAACAAAAGAGGAAAACAATAAATCTATGTGCAAAGCCGGCGGTGTTTTACATAGTTGCAGAGTGCTTACTTTCTAACTACCATATAGCCATTGACACGGATTTTTGCTTTATTAAATAGTGAAACTTTGAATCGTCACGAAAAAAATCACCCCCACCCCCTCAATATTTGATATTCTACGTTTCAAGGTACGCAGAATCAAAAAAATCAAATAAAAAAAAAATCCGTTTGCCACAAAGCGCTGACCGATTTAGATAAAATTGGCCAAGTAGGTCCCATCTGCGATTTAATTGCGCCCCGAAACTTTTGGATGCAATTTGCGGATATTTTCGATTTTTGGGCGTTTTCACTTATCCTGTGTAAAAAAAAAAAGTATGGTAAGAGATACAGACTTGAAATTTTGTAATNTTAGCCGTTTTCTCTAATCCTCTCTAAAAAGAGATTGGTAAGAGATGTAATCTCTTACCTAAGAGATTACATCTCCTACCAGATCTCTTAATCGTCTCTTAATGTTAATTTAGATCTCTTAATGTAATCTCTTAATCGTCACGAGAAAAAAAAAAAAANTCACGAGAGAAAAAAATAATAACCCCCCAAAATTTTGTTTTGGGCGGGGGTATTTTTGTAGCCAGTAAAATAAAAAATTCGTGTGTCATATTGGCAGAGTTTTTCTTTTAAATAATCACCGTATAAGTGTCGTTGTAAAATAAATACTTTTCATAACACAAACTGATGGTGATGGAAGGGTTGGGTATACAATTCTGAGGACGCTCAGATTATGTCCACTAATAGCGGTATTTATCTCAAAGTTGTAAATTAAAAAATAGAGTTTAGTTCAATTGCAGATATGAGATTGGGAAGAACATGTGCCTTTTTGCCCTGATTCAATCACAATGTGGAAGTCTATTACCAAATTAATAATAATGCAATTCTAAAACCATTTTTTTATGATAAAATTTTCATTCACGCCATGAAACACACCCACACAGAAGAATACAGCAAATTGCTTTCATTTGAATTTTTTTCATATCAATGATTCAATCCTGGAATATTGACTTTAATTTAGATATAGGTATTATTTAGGATGTTTGTAGTCATTGTGAAATATAAATTTCAAAAAAAAAAAATTATCAAACATCATCTGGCGAACACCAGATGAAGTCGCAATAGACGAAAGCGCGATGCAAAGAATTTTTTTGAAATCAATATTTTGAAATCAATAGTTTTGAAATATATATATAAACAAAAAAGTTACGAAGAAAAAGTAAATATGGCAACAAATTTCTGTACCGCGTATAATGGGTGTTAAAAGGCTATTATCCATCTACACTGTACATTTGGATGAAATAAGACAGAAATTTCAAAGTTATGAAATGATCAAGAACAACAAAGATAGATAGTACATCAATATCCTAATTGATCCTATCTGGAAAGTTATTAGGAGAGTTGGAAAGAGTGCAAATAATTGTTCTTTGGAAGTTGCCTAGTTCTTTCATTAATTCTAATGTTCTTTGAATAATTGAATAAAAACATTTTGTTTTTCAAATGACACTAAACACAAGCAAGTACCCGACAAGAAGCAATAAAATATGTCTGGCTTCGAAGTTACTTGAGGCAAAACTTTAGAAATTTATGACTTTTTCTTATGAGACACCTCCTAATTGGAAAATTTTAAAGCGGAAGAAGATTTCACGTTTAATGAATAGGATAGTGTCTTTATGTGTGAAAACTTTATATCTTTTGTTCAGGAAATCACTTTTATATATTCGGGATTGTGTATTATACCTATCGTTGTTAATCTGTCCCCTTTATGTTCTACAACTCTAGTATTTTGTGGATGCATGGCCATGGTGGTGGAGGCCATAAACTTCACCACTCCTCAGCAAGAATAACGGAATGGGAGACCCAAAACACACCTACGAGTATATGGGTAAAACAGCAAAATGACAGATTATAGAAGAACAATATTTCAGAGCAAGACGTCCCAAATAGAGGACAATATAATTTGCGAACGAGAAGAGCGATCGCTTATAAGGGAGAAGCAAGAGAAACATATACCGGTTACCGGTGGATCAAGATGATCAGGTGTTCGTTAGTGTTGTTGCCATTTATAGAATAGAATATCTTAACCAAATTTAAAAAAATCATTTCCACAAAACAAAATATTGGACCCCCTGGCCCCCCAATTTTTTTCAAAATCGAAAAGACCTTAACACCAGCCATAACATATCAAAATTTTACGTTCATGAAATAAATAAAGTATTGATGGTTCTTTTACAATATGTTGTCATTATTGGACCCATTTCCACTAAATAGGACGGTTTGTTCTACCTCCTCTTTACAATAAGTGACTTACGAAATTATCTAATTAGGCCGGCGCTGTACCTTAAGGGTAACTTTTCCATAATATCTAAAAAATAAGAAGATGAGATTTCAAAATATCTGAGCAAAATCCATATAATGTTTCTACATGAATTCCATATCTCAGAAACGCAAAAAATAAAAATATTTTGGAGTGATAATTTTTGTTTTCGTCGACGAGATTTCATTATTAAAAATAATAAAACAAAATGTACGCAGAAAATCTTCGAGATTTTGGGCATATGAAAAAATTCATATTCTGTCCTGTGTTATGTTAATGGAGATTCAACAAAAAAGAAGATTTAGGACTTATTTTTGTAATGGTGTTTTTTTCTCTCTCTTTTTCTTTTCCAATTACTAAATGGAATAATGTAATAACTTTTATATTAATTAATGTATTAATANTCTTTAAGAATACAATAGAAATACACGAAAGCATCAAAGTTGGCTCTTTACAGCTCCACAATTGGATCTCTACTGTATTAACTTTGGTCCAAATTCAGTCAAATAGATCGAAGCCTATAATGATCCCCTATGCTATAAACAAATTATATAAACAAATAGCTTCTATACAAGCAATTAAATTTGGCTCTTTGAAGAAGGGCGCTCTCTAGCGATAACTGTAAGAGCTAACTCAATTCTGATCATACCATTGGACGCGCCTTGATATTTTACATTATATGGGACAAAAAACCCGATTTTGAAAAAGTTAGACACCTTCTGAAATAAGGTGAGGATTACGAAAGGCATGTACAAACGAAAATCCCACATCATACACTACGTTAAAAGTATTGATGGTTCTTTTACAATATGTTGTCATTATTGGACCCATTTCCACTAAATAGGACGGTTTGTTCTACCTCCTCTTTACAATAAGTGACTTACGAAATTATCTAATTAGGCCGGCGCTGTACCTTAAGGGTAACTTTTCCATAATATCTAAAAAATAAGAAGATGAGATTTCAAAATATCTGAGCAAAATCCATATAATGTTTCTACATGAATTCCATATCTCAGAAACGCAAAAAATAAAAATATTTTGGAGTGATAATTTTTGTTTTCGTCGACGAGATTTCATTATTAAAAATAATAAAACAAAATGTATGCAGAAAATCTTCGAGATTTTGGGCATATAGAAAAATTCATATTCTGTGCTGTGTTATGTTAATGGAGATTCAACAAAAAAGAAGATTTAGGCCTTATTTTTGTAATGGTGTTTTTTCTCTCTCTTTTTCTTTTCCAATTACTAAATGGAATAATGTAATAACTTTTATATTAATTAATGTATTAATATACTAACTTTAAGATTTCCAAAAATATTTCCTAACATAAAGATCATTGAAAATTTCATTTGTAAAACTTTTCTAAAACATAAAACATCTTCACCAAACTTAAGGAGAATGTATTTCTCGTTCCCCACAACCCATTGCCACAAAGTCTTTACCACCATAGAAATGATATACCCTTTACTGATAAAGCTTGACAGAACTTCCAGGCGCGGATAAAGGGTATACTTTTAGCATTTATTGGTAATAATGCTAATATTTTTTTTGCAAATAAGCATTTATTGGTAATAATGTGTCATTAAAATCTGCAGAAAGTCTCTTCATATCATTCAAATCTTCTGTGACTATTTCAATAACTTCCCACTAGATGCTTTATTAATCTGTCTATATTCTAAAATCTCTCATCTCCACTGTTGAGTTATATCATTCAAATCTTCTGTGACTATTTCAATAACNGGGGGGGGACTCTCCCCCAGTTCCCCGTCCCGGTGGAGCCGCTCCTGACCAGATGTATCAGACTGCAGTTCTAAATAAGAGTGTTTCCGTGTAAAACATATATAATATATTATTATTATTTCAATAAGATGTCATTTATTTTCAGAGAAAGTCGTTTCAATTGCACTTTACTAATTGAAACACAACACTCACCCACACACTCAGCAGCGCTGGTGGGCTACACAAGACATCAGCAGTCACAATAAATTCAGAATTAATGATCGTATAATTTATGTGCAATTGCTATGGAAAGAGAACAAAATAATAAAATCTTCAATGAACAACTTGATTGTGTATTCTTCTTTCTATATCAACTTCTCCTCCCATTATAACACCTGAAAATGATGATCATGGAAGGATGTTGTTTTTGTTGATGTTATTGCTGCTGCTGTTGTTTTTGTTGTTGATGATGTTATTGCTGCTGCTGATGTTAATGTTGATGTTGCTGTTATTTTGTTGTTGTTTTTGTTGTTGTTGCTGCTGTTTATGTTGTTGTTGATGATGTTGTTGTTTTTGTTGTTGTTGCTGTTGTTGTTTTTTTTAAAAAAATATTATAGGTCACGTGGAAAGTAGAGTATTTTCATTAAAAAAAAAACGATTGAAATTTTGGGGAGTTTGGACCCCCCCTCGGTACGGCCTTGTGTGGGGTGGTGGCGGATTTACTTACAAGCAACATAGGCCATGGCCTAGGGCAGCAGAATTTGGGGGCGGCAAAATATGGCAACATATAATATGGAAAACAAATATTTTTTTGGATTGAACTAGAATGAAAATAGTGTTTATACATTTTTCTCACTTTTTACACGATTGAAAATTAGAAAGATACGCTACAGTTATACTTAGCAAAATCCAACTGCCGTAAAGCTTTCAAATATACGCGCGTGAGCATCTTATAGTTGCGCCTTCATTGTTTTTTTCATTTCGCTTGACTCAAAATAATCGACAATATTAGAAAATAACTGAGTAAGTACTGACGAATGAAATGATCAAAATCGCATTTTTTGTCAAAATAGGGGAGGCAAGTTCTAAATTGCCTAGGGGCGGCGAAAGTTTAAATCCGCCACTGGGTGGTGGTGTAGATGCTCTGACTGGTAAACAGTAGGGCGTGAGTTCAAACATAACCCACGAAATTTCATCCTCATTAATTTTTGAGATTTCAACCACTCTTGGAGGACACTCAGGGTAGCAAAATATGCTGCCCAACCCTTCCACCACCATTTCCAGTTGTGCAACTCCTGAATGATTCGCGCGACTAGTGACCTCAGTTCAACCAGATCGAAAGTCGAGATCAGCATGGGAAGCGTCGCGTCGTCGGCATAAAGCGTGAGGAACGAATTTAGGAGAGGACAGTTTTTAATGTCGTTGATGTAGATCAAAAAAAGAAGAGGACCAAGAACTGACCCCTGAGGCACGCCGAAGTAAATATCTCGTCGTTCGGAAGTTTTATGCTAAAGAGTGCAGCCTGGAGTCAGTCCCGGTATAGAGACTTTCTGACCTCTCCCCGTTAGATAGGACTCGAACCCCCACCCCAACACCACACAGCCCAACCTTGTGCAGCAAAGTTCCATTAAACAACAAGAATGGTTGAACCCACTTCGGACAAATATAGCAACGCAGTAGCGCCAGCAGTAGGTAATTTTCTCAATAAAGTGCCATCTGGACGTATCTTCACTTGATTTTGATTACGTATTATTGCAGCTATAATTCAATTAATTTACTTCCATTAAACAACAAGAATGGTTGAACCCACTTCAGACAAATAGCAACGCGTGTAGCGCCAGCAGTAGGTATCTTTCTCAATAAAGTGCCATCTGGACGTATCTTCACTTGATTTTGATTACGTATTATTGCAGCTATAATTCAATTAATTTACTTCCATTAAACAACAAGAATGGTTGAACCCACTTCTCGAGTAATCAAATGAATAACCTTCCACACTCAGACGGTTGACCCCGCTGCTCATCAAATAAATTGTAAATAATTGACTTTTAGAGTCAATTCTGCAAATGGGTTGCCTAATTTTTTTTTTCTGTTACTATTCTAGCTAAAAGTCAATGGCATATTGAATACAGTTCGATAAGATCACTGAAGTTAAGCAACGTCCAGAGGGATTTTAATTAGTAGGAGTCCTAGGCTTTGTAAAGTCAATGCTGATACAAAAGTTTGATAGAAAAATATTATTTTTCTGTTTTTATAGTACGGAGACCTTTGTATATGACTATAGCAACATAAAATGCATTCGAACGAGTAACTAAAATATAAGAATTTATGAGTGGTTGTAAAAAAAAAAAAAAAATCTCGTTTTAAATATTTATGACCGCCGCTGAAACAAATGCCGGCATATTTGAATAAAATGTGGGAAAACTTTGCCTTTAAAAGTCAACAAAAGAGGAATTTTTAAGCCCAAAACTGGATTTCCAATTCAAATATTTATAAAGTTACCCCCATACAAGTATACATTAATTTTAATTGTCTAATAAAAATACAAATAAGGGCTATTTTCGAATTAAACTTAATGATTATTATTCCATTACGGAGCGGTACCTATAATTGCAATCGTATACAAAAACTCTGCCAAACTCGCACATAATTCATTGTTCGACTCTGACTACTACAATACTGGATGGTTCTTTACAATGTACTTGTCACTCGGGAAAAATGGACAGCACGAGGACCCGGGTGGCTTAGTTTTCTTCTTCTTTAAAAGTTCACCCTTCCCAAATTCTATTTGGGATCGGCATTCCTTTTCTTCATTTACCATGAGACAAACTTTTGTTCGGTGCCTCTTTAGCTGTAAATTTCTTCAAACCTACATCCCAAATTTCTTCAAACCTACATTCCAAATTTCATCGAACCCACATACCAAATTTCTTCAAACCTACATACCAAATGTCTTTAAACCTACATACCAAATTTCATCAAACCTACATACCAAATTTCATCAAACCTACATTCCAAATTTCATCAAACCCACATACAAAATTTCATCAAATCTATATACCAAATTTCATCAAACCCACATACCAAATTTCATCAAAGTGGATGATTTTTTTTCTTTTATTGTGACGATTCCCAAGGTTCATTTTTGAAAATAATAATATTACTGTGAACACCCCGTATCTAATAAAGCCGTCAAATGACAATATTGTACTAAAAATGAAGACCTCCATAAATTTGTCAAAGGCTATTTTTGTTTCCGAACCTTTCTTTAAAAGAGAATATCTTCAGAGCGGCAAAGGATGTCATAATTTATTGGGTCCTTCAATTGTGTAACGGTGTTAGGGTGATAGGTAGGTAGGCGATAACCACTTCTTTGTGTTCCCACACAACGTTACAATATTGATCATTCAGGGATTTCCTCCTAACTATTCCATTTAGGGTAAATCAAACTCATCAGGTTATTTTCATGAGATATCCACTCAAAGCATAACGAATTTAAGCAGAAAGAAACAAAAAATATTTGAAACACGATTTTTTGGTTTATTTGTTTCCATAATGAACCTTTAGAATGATCACGAAAAAAAAATCCCCCCCCCCCCCTCAAAATTTGATTTTTTACGTTTCAAGGTAAAAAATCCGTTTGTCCGTCGTCCGCCATGATGGGCACTTTTGCCATTCAGCGTTGACTGATTTGGATGAAATTTGGTATATAGGTCCCATCTGGGCTCTAATTGTGTATTGTGCCCTAATTTTGACGAAATTTGGTATACATGTTTAGAATAGAAAGGATTTTTTTTAACGGTTTGTTGTAGAAATGTAAAATTTTGATATGTATTGGCTGGTATTAAATTTTCATCCGAATTTGACGAAATTTGGACGAAGTTTAGGACATGAAGGAAATTCAAGTAAACCCTTTAAGGGTGGATTATTTTCAAGTAAACAAGAAGATCACAGTACTTACTTTCTCATTGTCAGTTTCACAGAGGTGGTGTGAGAATAAGAAATGCTTTTATTTTGTAAAACTGGTTGAAAGGTGTAGCCGTTGATTAGTCAACGTCCAAAGAAGGATTATGAACAATACATACCTGAAACAGATAAAAAAGAAGATGCTGTGAGAAAATACTGGATATAATATTTGAATCGTCCCACAAAGATCTGATATTTCGTGCTGTGTTTTAGATAAAATCCAAAAATGACAGTGGTGACAGGTGACCTGTAACGATAGCTGAAATGCTCGAAACAAATAAAGGTCTAATTTTAATTTTAACATCACAATATTTCATTTGTACCACAATAACTCCCGAACGCAGGCCCGTTTTACACCCTGCCAGCGCCCTATGCACAACGAAGAGTAGCGCCCCTTTTTATACCCCTGACAAGATTACGCCCCCCCACCAGCCCTATCATAACGCCTANTGGTTGCTAAGATATAGCAACCAGTGGCGGTTGCAGGGGGCGCGAGGCGGGCTGTGTGGCTGGCACACGGCCACACGTGACACGTCAGGTACAGCGCGGAGCGCCGGGCGCGGCTGTGATTTGAGTCAGATGTCGGCTTTTGGCAGTGGTGCAATAAATGATGAATGCAGATACAACCACGGCAATTTTTTTTCTATTTTTTTGCGCCCCCCAAAAATGCCAATTGCATAGAGAGGCACGAGCCTACCGTGCCTATTCGGTAAAAGTTGGTATTGACAGTCACCCTGTACGTTATAGAAGATTATTTTACAAAACCTGTTGCCCCAGATGTCTGGGACAAAATGAATTCGTTCTTTTATTGTTCAACAAGTGCTGGTTGGCAATATCGCCCACGTGTTCCAGTCTAGTCTGGAATGACCAGTGGCGTCCATATCTTGCCAAAGGAATACGAGTGTATTGTAATGCGCTGAAATGTTTTTTTTTTGGCCTTAACGTCTCTACCCTTCATTCGCTGGGAACTTGCAAACCAGCTATTTATAAATAATTATTTTAAAAGCCTGGTTTGGTCCGGATCACTGAACCACTATCTCTCTCTCTCTTCAAAGTCGTCGACATGGAGTGAGATATACAGTTCACTTAACCACTATCCCTGTCTCTCTCTTCATAGTCGTCGACATGGAGTGAGAAACAGTTCACTTAACCACTATCCCTCTCTCTCTCTCTTCATAGTCGTCGACTTTGAGTGAGGTCTACAGTTCACTTAACCACTATCTCTCTCTCTTCATAGTCGTCGACATTGAGTGAGGTCTACAGTTCACTGAACCACTAGTACAGTCAAAGAAAATGTAGTCGGGATTTCGAACCAAAGAGACCAACTGTTGTTTCTGTTCAATCTTGAGTTTAATGGGCTTGTTTTCGAGCCCAAGGAAGCGCACCACGCCACTGGGAAAAAGTTCATGCTATGTTTTTTGCTGAATGAATGAACGTGTGTGCGTATTTTAATGACTCAGACTGAATGTCGGATCTTGGTTTAGGGTTGGGACCTTGCGATTCTGTCTGAAACCGGTTCCTAAATGGTCCCAATGAAATAATAGTATATTGAAGAAAAAACATTTGATCGACGAGTTTCACATCAACGCAGCTCTGACGGACAAACACTAGGGCGTGGGTTCAAACCCAACGAACCCATGAATATGAAATATTTACCACTATTGGAGAACATGGAAGGATTAACTTTTATTTTAAATAAATTTGAAAGACAACACTTACCAAAAACACTATTTATAATTATTTATAAAGAAACTAGTTTCGAATCATTCGATTCATCATCAGTCTAGTCGAGTCGAAAGATGGAGGTTGACAACTTTCATCTTTAGACTCGACTAGACTGATGATGAATCGAATGATTCGAAACTAGTTTCTTTATACAGTAATTATAAATAGTGTTTTTGGTAAGTGTTTTGTTTTAATTTATTTAAAGTTCAATATTTTTTAACACTTATAATTAACATGTTATTCAAAGATTTAAACATGGAAGGAGTCCGGATTATCAATATCTAGTCCGGTGTCCTCAAAGTAGCATAATATGCTACTCAACCCTTCCATCACTAACTTATGGATTCAGAGTTTGTTGTCTGTGCAAAATACCATAAGTCAGTGCTGGTAGTTCGCACAGTCGAGTGTCGGCACTGGCAGCTGGCAGGGTGTTCAAGTGAACTGATTCAAAACTTGATAGGTATAACTAAAATGATTTATGCTTCACAATGATTTGAACTCTATTGATCATTTTAAAATGGAAATGATGTTATCTTATGATATTGGTAAGCATTAAATATTATTGTTACGCAATACATAAGCAACAGACAAAAGAATGTATCCACAGTATGCTCAAANAACTTGATAGGTATAACTCAAATGATTTATGCTTCACAATGATTTGAACTCTATTGATCATTTTGAAATTGAAATGATGTTATCTTATGATATTGGTAAGCATTAAATATTATTGTTACGCAATACATAAGCAACGTAACACCAAACAGACAAAAGAATGTATCCACAGTATGCTCAAAATATGGAAAATGAAAGTGAAACTAATGAATTATTTATAGATTTCGGAGTAAGAGGATCACGCTTAGTAAGTAGATGGTCCCAGGTTCAATCTCCGGTGAACATCTTAATATAATATAAATCAGAAATTTGTATATATGTGTGTAATGTGTATGTACTGTACCTATGTAGAGGGGTTACAATACACAACCCAAACGGTAGCAGATAGTGAAAAATTTATGGAATCCCCCCCCCCCAAAAAAAAATATGGCCTACGACCCTAGTAAAATTTAGAAAATACTAAAAAGTAAGAATGGCCGTGCTTTTCAGGCGCCTGATGAAACGTTTAAATCTTGATTTTTAAAGGTTGCAATATAAAGGGTGGACACAAACCAATACCTCCGCCGAATTTCCATTGTCCTTGAAAAACAAAAATGCTTCGCTACGATTCTTATATAGCAAGGGGCGAAACAGCTAGTAATAAATAAAGTTAAGGTTTAAATTTTAGTTCTTTGAAACGTAAAATCGGTATCCCTCAAAATTTGATATTTTACGTTTTTCTTTTGGATGATCAAAATCATCATTTTGTACACCAGGAAATGTTTTCATATATATTTTGACTCCGAGTTCAACATCAAGGACTCCCATTGTAAAGCAGTAGAATCCCTTCAGGTTGAATTGAAAAATATTCCAAAAATTAAAATCTATATTGTACTAAAAGAACGTGTTACCCGAAGGCGGAGAGTTCGAGGTCGATAGTGGACAAAAGTTTTTGTCAACTTGAATAATACAATACAGATTCGGATGTTTTGTTTATCGGATACTCCAACGTGATGAAATGTCTATACCAGGGGTTCTCAAAACTTTTTGGGTCCGCGCCCCCTTTTCTTAAAATGAAAGCCTCCCACGCCCCTCCCCTTTACATTATAAATTATGAATAGGTACTAATGTGTTGCTGAATGCTATCTCAATCAAAACGCTAATGTATTGTTGAATGCTATCTCAATCAAAACGCTAATGTATTGCTGAATGCAATACATTAGCTCATTCAAATTTCCTAAACATCATGTTCAATGAAATTACCTTTGTAAGAAAATTGTGTACATATATTTTAACAAAATGATAATAATTCAACTGGTCTCGCGACCCCCTTGGCTTGCCTTCACGCCCCCCAGTTTGGGAACCTCTGGTCTATATAATCAAACAATTTGCTTTGCCTATAGGTACTTTGTCTCTTGAACACGTGGTCGGACTTCAATGAACTCACAGAATAAGTCATAAGATTCTGTACTGACTGGTGAAGAACAAAAGGAGCCTTTGTATACATGCAGAGTTTAAAAATAACTCTCCAAATATAGCAGATGGGTAAAATAATGGAACTTTTGTCTGGCTTAACGTCTCTTTAATATCTAAGGTCAATCTAGACGGGCATTTTAGAATGAAATTTACAAACCTACAGCCTCCCGAATTGATCTCACTCCGAAGTGAGGTCTAGTTTTAACTTCAAAATTTTTCATTTGGCCCTTTTGAGCGGCACAATAATTGACGTTTTTATGCATGAATTATAGGGTAACTTGTTATTTTTTCTGTACAACACATTGCATAATTGTGATAAATATCAGGGACAAACTGATATTTATCTACTCTGAGTGAGGTCTGTAGTTGACAGAGGTGCTATAATTTGTTTGGTTGACGTCTTTTTAGCTCTTTAGCATATATGGTCTTTCAAGATGATTTTACCCTGTACGAGTATTCGCTGGAAACTTCCTAATCAGCTACCCACATTGACCTCACCCAGCCTGGCATTGGGCCTGAAATACCCAGCATCACGAGTGCTCGAACTCCACCAAAAAAAAAAAAATCGCTGGACGTTGTTTAACTTCACAGATCTTAGAGGAACTGGTTTATTCAACGTGCGTCATTAACATTTCCTGGAATTTCCAACATCTTCGGTAAACACCAAATAGGATCACTATACATATAAAAATTCCAGTAACAAGGCGTGTGATCCCCTGATTTATGAAAAGTTTTTTTTTTTTTTATTTGGCTTAACGTCTCTTTAACATCTATTGGTCATTCAAGACGGGGGTTTTACCTTCCATTCGCTGGAAACTTGCAAACCAGCTACCCCATTGACCTCACCCAGCCTGGATTGGGCCGGAAAAAAGAGCCAACGATACGTGGTGTTCCCAGGCGGTCACAAATCCAAGTACTGACCACGCCCGACGTTGTTTAACTTCAGTGATCTGGTACTTCGCACAGTCGAGACGGGAACTGGTGTATTCAAGGTGGTATGATCGTTTGCAAAAAAAAAAAAAAATATTATAAGTAAAATGGACGTTAGACAGAGTCAATGGCAAGTTAGATTACTGAAGTTAAGCAACGTCCAGCGATGTTCTACCAAGTTCGCGCACTCGAGGCTTGCTATATTTCCAGTCCAACCCACGCTGTTTGAGGACAATGTTGGTAGCTGGTTTGTAATTTTCCAGCGAAAAGAGGGTAAAACACTCGTCTCAAATGACCCATAGATGTTGAAGAGACAATTAGCGAAAAAACGTTTGACGTTGCTTAACTTGAGTGATCTTACGGGAACGGATGTATTTACAGTATCATTGACGCTGGCACTCTGTATGGGTATGACTCCGGGGAGAACCGTAGTGTCCCATAGTTGTGGGATTTTTGTAGCGTGCGGCGTGACACATCGCGGGAAAAAACCCACCAACCATATTTTTATTTTTTCCACTTCTTTTTTGTTTTGTTTTTAACTTTTTATGTTTTACTTGTTAGCTTTATTAACATATTTTAACCCCCCTCGACAGGTTAGGAAACGTTTTTACGGCCATGCTTTTATTGCTTGAGCAAATTTTTTTTTCCCCAAACGGGAAAAATATTTTGAACATGGGATTTTTCCCTTGTTTGAGGACCCTACGGTTCTCCCCTAAGTCGGACCCCACTCTGTATAAAGTATACTGATGGCAGATAACACCAAACTAGATTGTTAAATAAATTATTACATCCTTATCTGAACATCATCGCATGACAATAATAATATTTTGGCAAAACGTGATATGATAACAAGCAGGATAAGATATTCAGATAACAAAACTTGCCAAAATATTATCCAATAGTTGACAACATCGCCCGTGACAGTTATATCATTATCTCAAGTGCTGTATTACAGGTAAAAATTGAAGAAAAACGATTGCCAAGTAGGTTAAAGTTGTCAAATATTTAGAGGACATTACAGCAATTCAATACATCATTGCAAAAATTAATATTCAATCCATCATTACAAAAATGAATTATCTCAAGTATCATATTACAGGTAAAATATCAAGAACTACGAATGGTCATACTTGAGATATTGTAAAAATATCGGTGGACGCGCGTACGTCAAGAGTAAGCAAAGCTGCCGAAATGATTTACCGCCGAAATCTCTATGATGTTTGCCTTAGAAAATATCATTTAAGGGTATTTTTTTATGAGATACTCCGATGGCAATTGTCTCCTTCTCAAAAACTTTGGGGAGATTATTTTTGAAAAAAAAAAAAAATGCTGAGGAATTTTGTGATTCCCCATGCTCTTGATATATAAATGACGTCTCCGTGACAGAGTGCGCATCACACTTGGCTTGCACCACGGAGGTTTCGGGTTCGATTTCCGGACGGGTCGAAAATTTGAAAAAGGTTTTTTCTAATTTTCTACATGGTCCGGTTGTATTTGGGGGTAACTCAGCCTCCTGAGGACAATTGAGTAGTTATGGTAATAGCGCCAAGTGGTAGCATTATAAGGAAATTGTTAAAGTGTAGCTTAGGCTTAGTGATATTGGAGTGAATGTTGAAAATACCTTGTAATGCTATGATGCCCACAAACATTGTGACATAATAACACAAGGAAATATACATTTACATTTTTATTTTTTTAATATATAAATCAGAAATTTGTCTGTATATGTATCTATGTACCTATGCGGTAGGGGTTGTCTGTTACAATACCACAGCCCAAACGGTAGCAGATAGCGAAAAACAGATGGACCCCCCCCCCCCAAAAAAANGAATGGCCCCCCCCCCAAAAAAAATCATGGTCTACGCCAGGAAAATTATCAAAACTAAAATATATCAAGTCGTTTTTGAGTTAGGTCAAATTTCTAATTATCTTTAATTTTGTCACGACAACATATATATCAACTCAAAGCGTGAAAGTTTCAGGTGGCCGTTTAGTCCTTATTTTAGGACATTTTCTGCAAAGGTATGTCCGGCCATTCCAGAGTTCGAAACCGGGAACGGGTAAAAGTTAAACAACGTCCAGCGAGGTTATACCATGTGGGTGCCCACGTGGGTTCGCGTCCTCGTGATACTGGTGGCTATTTTTCGGGTCCGACTCCGGCTGGGTGAGCTCGAATGACCAATAGATGTTAAAGAGACGTTAAGCCAAAAAAAAAGAAAGAAGTCTACATCCACGAGACACCTACGAAGCTGTGGACATCAGTTAGTTATTAATAAAAAGGACATTATCCTGGCATAGAATGAGATCCTCAGCCTATAAGAGAGTTCATTGTCCCAATATGGTACTGTACATGAACTTTTTATAACCATCCGTCAAAATGAAACTGTTAAGGTGGTACTTATGTACATAAACCATTCGACATTCTACAGGATGGTATAAGGACAGACCAAAACCATGCTGTGTACTCTGACAGAATAAATCATTCAAGTTTAAGGGCCATATTATAAAACTCCACTTGAGTGCGAAAAGTGGTCACTACCACTAGAGTGTGTGATTTGTATATTAAAAAATGTTTTGACAAAAAAAAATACAGGTCATTTTATTATCCATACTAATATTATAAATGCGAAAGTAACTCTGTCTGTCTATCTGTCTGTCTGTATGTATGTTACGCTTTCACGCTTAAACTAATTAACCGATTTTGATGAAATTTGGTATGGAGATAGACTAAACTTTGGGAAAGGACATAGGCTACTTTTTATCGCGAAAAAAGGGGTTGAAACTATAAACGGCCATGCCTATAGGGCGCCAAGCGAAGCGGGCGTATTCTGCTAGTAATATATAAAAACAGAAATTTTACAAGAGCTAATGGCTACTTCGCTAATTTGTAATCGGACTGACAACTCACACTTAAGTGGAGTTCTGTTATATGGCCCTAAGTTTTAATTTCCACTGGATGGCAAAAGAAATTGCTATCCGAAAACTTATGGCTTATCATTGCTAATTTTTTTAACAAGGTCATGCGCTTTTGCAATAGAAAACCCCAGATTATGTCCCAGAATTTGGCATAACCCAGGAAATGCCAATTTTGGAAATTGAACCAACAACCTCTGGGCAAAGAATGTTTGGCTCACACAAAAAATCCCTTACAGAAGCGTAAAACCCTTTGTAACCTTTCTAGTTTGGGGGGGGGGGGAATATGCTTATGGGATGATTATATGGAAAAATTTAAGCTAGTATTTCTGTGAAATGTATTGCGTTCCCCCGGTTGAAATGACCAAATTGAGAGCCCGGATGGCCCAAGACTGATCAACAATGACATTCCTTCAAAGTGCATCTTTGTAACTTTTTCTGGCGGGTGTGCAAGTGCACCCTGTACTGCTAATGACATTCCTTCAAAGTGCATCTTTATAACTTGTCTGGCGGGTGGTGCAAGTGTCTGGCAGGTGATGCAAGTGCACCCTGTACTGTTAATGACATTCCTTCAAAGTGCATCTTTACAACTTGTCTGGCGGGTGGTGCAAGTGCACCCTGTACTGTTAATGACATTCCTTCAAAATGCATCGTTATAACTTGTCTGGCGCGTGGTGCAAGTGCACCCTGTACTGTTAATGACATTCCTTCAAAGTGCATCTTTATTAACTTGTCTGGCGGGTGGTGCAAGTGCACCCTGTACTGTTAATGTCATTCCTTCAAAGTGCATCTTTATAACTTATCTGGCGGGTGGTGCAAGTGCACCCTGTACTGTTAATGACATTCCTTCAAAGTGCATCTTTATAACTTGTCTGACGGGTGTTGCAAGTGCACCCTGTACTGTTAATGACATTCCTTCAAAGTGCATCTTGTCTGACGGGTGGTGCAAGTGCACCCTGTACTGTTAATGACATTCCTTCAAAGTGCATCATCTTTATAGTTGCAGTCATTTGTTCAACTGTCATCCAGCCAGTATGCAGAAATAACTATGCAGGATGAAGTGCATCATCAATCTGCGAGTAGGTATCCTACTCGACTTAAAGCACTTAATGATACATCTTATTATTTGGCCTGTTGCCCTTGTGACTGCAAACTGTATCTAGAACAAACCATGCAGCTTTATAACAAGCAAAAACAAACCAGCTGCCATGGTTCAATGGTCACTGCACTAGTCTTGCACTCGGGATACTACACCCCGAGACGGGAAAAATCGTCTCGGGGGTCATTCGAGACGAGGGTTTTTACCCTTCATTCGCTAGGAACTTACAAACCAGCTACCAATAGTGACCTCGCAATGAAAAATAAGGAGAATAATCAAACAGTCCAATATAAGGACCATTTTTTTCTTCTTTTAGGCTTAACGTCTCTTTAACATCTATTGGTCATTCGAGACGGTGGTTTTACACTCCAGCATCACGAACCTACGTGGACACCCACATGGTACAAACTCGCTGGACGTTACTTAACTTCAGTAATCCAACGGGATGAACATTTTTATTATTGTAGCAATTCAATTATTATTTTACGAGTATTCAGAGACATAAATTTCAATAATGAAAAATAAAACTAAAATATTATTTGATTTCAATATTAAAATGAGTGATGCCATCTTGAAAAACGCCACCCGGGCAATATTAGAAAAGCGTACTCCTAAATTGAAAAGAAAAACTCAAAATAGAGTGAGCTGAATATCACAATGCTTTCTCTTTGCTCTTATAGTAGGAAAACAATTGAGGGGCGGGCAGTAAATGTACAGAATTTTTGTAAATTTATATTATCCCATAAAAATAAATGTTGTAATTGGGGAAACCAAACGAAAACTCTCGAACGCGTAATTTGTTCCAGTACATGTATGACCTACTAACTTTCCCAAGGAAAAATAATTCATATTTGAGCAGGAGGGGATAAGGGTCTCCAGTTGAGGGGGGGAGCGATAGAAGCTCCAAATTATAATCGACATAGAGGTCGACAGTATACAATTTGTATAAACACCAAATTTGGTAATAGTTTTCCGACGTTCAATTTTCTTTATTTCTAGGGGGGGTCCCGCTCGCCGGACCCCCACCTGTATTCGCTTCTGAACTTGAAATTTTGAGTTCTTGCTTGAGGGTGACATCCTCACAGGACGAGTCCACATGAGCTGATGGTGTAAAACAACACAGAAAGATACACTGTAATATCATTATGTTCTGTAACTCATATGCTTGTGTTACCGACTTTAAATTAAGAGTACTTTTTACAGAGTTATGATTGTTGCAAAAAAAAAAAAAAAAAAATTAAAACGCTCAACTTGAACTTGGAATAACTCAGGCCCTGTTTTGGGTATAGATCTGGAATAAATCCCAAAATACTTCCATTTTCCTATACTTTTCAAAAATGTTTAACAAAAGGGATAGTATAAGATTTTAAAGTTGACCCCCGCTACGAAGTATCCGACGTACCTCTGGAAGTACCAAAAATTTAGAAACCACCTCAACCAAAGAATTTGATTGCGAAATCGAAACTTAACGACATTTGGAGCTCCGCTCCTTATTTTTACACACCATACGAGGTGGTCGTATATTTAATGTGTTTCCAGATAGGAATGTCAAGATGTGTTTTGTGAGCGTTGCTTCATTTCACAATCAGTGAGAGAGCAAGTGTTACAAGTTATGTTCTCCATATAATAGTAGGACTTTCCCTGGTAGTCCTGACACGCGTCCCTAATCTGCCTCATTCACCATACGAGGTGGTCCTATATTTAATGTGTTTCCAGTTAGAAATGTCTGGATGTGTTTTGTGAGCGTTGCTTCATTTCACAATCAGTGAGAGAGCAAGTGTTACAAGTTATGTTCTCCATATAATAGTATGGCTTGCCCTGGTAGTCCTGACACGCGTCCCTAATCTGCCTCATTCACCATACGAGGTGGTCGTATATTTAATGTGTTTCCAGTTAGGAATGTCTGGATGTGTTTTGTGAGCGTTGCTTCATTTCACAATCAGTGAGAGAGCAAGTGTTACAAGTTATTTTCTCCATATAATAGTAGCACTTGCCCTGGTAGTCCTGACACGCGTCCCCAATCTGTCTCATTCACCCTCTCCTTACAGGGAGTAATAACATTCTTAATTTTGAAAATGTCATTCTATAAAGGGTGGACTTGTTTTAAAGTTACCCTCAATTTTCAATGAACCTGTTCTCAAGCTCAAATAGAGCTCTCATCAATTTTTTTTAAACATATTTTTTTTGTATTTTCAATAATGACTACAAGTTAAATATGTAAAGACAAAGAAAAAAATACGAATCCTCACTAGGATTCTTATTTACAATAATACACCTTTGAAATTGGTGAAAAAAAAATCCAAAATTTGATATTTTAGAATTAAAAAATCTTATACATAATTAAAAAATTCTGATGTCCAACGTGAGCACCGCTTTTGGTGCTCACGTTTGTACTATCAAAGCCGAAAGTGGCGGGTTTTACCCTCCAAGTCCGTATCCAAGGGAGGGTCCATGGGGTCCAGACCCCCCCCCGAAATTTCAATCGTTTTTTTTAATGAAAATATACTCTACTTTGCACGTGACCTGTAATATTAATAATAAAATAAAATAATAATAAATACCTATATAAAAACAACAGCAACAACATCAACAACAAAAACAACAACAGCAGCAGCAACAACAATATCAAAAACAACAACAACAAAAACAACAACAGCAGCAACAACAACAATATCAAAAATAACACCAACATCAGCAACAACAACAAAAACAACATTCCATGATGATCATTTTAGGTGTTAGTCCTGGTTTGGCTGTCAATGTTTAGGACTCCCCCCGAAAAAAATCTTGGGTACGGCCCTGCCACCCTCCATTCAAATAGAATGGAGTCTCGTTTATTTAGTTTTGCCGGGTAGAACACTTGCCGGTCACGGCACTGTCACTGCTCAATGTGAATGTTCGATAAATCAATATTTTCTGTCTCTGTTTAGTGGGAATGTTCCTTAAATCAATATTTTCTGTCACTGCTTGGTGTGAATGTTCCTTAAATCAATTTTTTTTTTTTTTTCAAAAATTCATTGCTTTAAAAAAAATCTGGATCCACCCTGCATATCGACATTTTTACAAATGCCATAAAAGCGATTTTTTTTCTAATTTTATTTCAACGTATCAAACGGGGCACAAATGCTTTTGTCCTACTCCCCTATATTTATTATTCGTATATGGGACGTTCCTTAATGGGGTGAAGAAAGTGGGGTGGGGATATACTTCTACAGTGTTTTATACTTACCCTTCATAATATATCTTAGAAAACTGGTAAGGGATTTTTCATTAAGGAAAAGGGAGATGTTATTTGCACAATGCACACACTGCATCCGCATATCAAATGCAGTTGCACTTGCATTTTCAGTTGTGTGTTTTCTCTTTTTGGTTGAATAGTTTCATTCAATAAGGGAGAGAGAAATTTTCAACAAGTGATCTCTTCCTATAGGGAAGATTATAAGAAAATTAGAAGGCTCGTTCTTTGCAAGTGAAAAAACGAAAGTTTTTCATCGAATTTTGGTCCTGAACGTTAGTGAACTACAACTTTGACCCCGGTAAACATACCGAGATTCACTTGTATGTGTGTATGTTTGTATATGTGTATGTATGTTTGTTTGTTCGTTTGTTGGGCGATACAAGCCACAATTATTACGAAATTGGGTATACATGTTTGAAGGAAATTTGCTGTATAGTTTTTTGGGGCCCCAAAGGGCCCAGTATTGTGTTCTTTGAAAATTATTTTTATCTTATTAGCAGTTTTTTGTAGAAATGTAAAATTTTGATATGTTATGACTGGTGTTCAGGGCTTTTCGATTTTGAGAAATTTGGGGGGCCCAATATTTTGTTTTTTTGATTAAGATATTTTTTTTCGATAAATGACTATACAACACTAACGTGAACACCTGATCATCTTGATCCACTATATAGTTAGTTTTCATGGCTAGGTGGTCACTGGACCAGTCTTGCACTTGGGAGACCCGTGTTCGAATCCAGACAAGGGAAATAATTTGTCACTGACGTTTAGATGTTTCAAGAGGACCACTCAGCCTCGTGAGAGCAATGAACAGCTATGGAGATAAATGCACATAGCGACCAGGTGCCAGGATTCTAGGTATTTTTTTTAAAAAAAAAAATCAGAGTAATTGGATACTGCAGAGAGTACCAAAGTTGTGACATAATAACACAAAAAACAGCATTTAAAATTTTAGTGCCAATGAAGGTCCTATTATTTTTTTTGCTGGAACCCATTCGCTGGAACCCACATTGACCTCACCCAAAAATAGTCAGCATCAAAAGTGTGCGAGCCCACGGTGTCCACCACATGGAAGAACCTCACTGGACGTTGCTTAACTTCAGTGATATCACGGGAACTGTTGTATTCAAAGTGCCATAGAAGCTGGCTATTGGTCCTATTGCATACCGGTGTAAGAATGCATAAGTTTTCGGTATGCAAAAATTTATACATAGTCGGTATGCAAAAATATATACATATTCGTTAGGCAATTTTTTTTTTTTTGCTTTACGTCTATTTAACATCAAAGGACATTTGAGACGAGGATTTTACCTTCCAATCACTGGAAACGTATACATCTCAGCTATCCAAAATTACCTCAGTCAGCCTGTGATGCATGGGCTGGGAATAACCAGCATCACGAGGACTCGATCTGACGTGGTTAGTGGTTACCCACCAAGTAAATCATGCCTACACGTAACTCAACTTCAATGATCTTACGACAACTGGTGAATCCAACGTTCCACTGACACTGACCGTAAGATTTCTACATGTTCGATAAACATCATTGCAAATAATATGGTTGACTAACGCTCTCCATTCACTATTCATCAAATAGAATCGCTGTGTAAGAATTCCCGCAACCTGTCGTGTGATTTCTTGATTTATGTGAAGAAAAATATTTGTAGTTTTGTACCCGATTTTGTACTTTACTGATTTTGACTTGGCACCGATCCATACACCGCACCGTAGCAGATTCTCAATACGAACATTCATCGCCTTGTCTCAGAAGAATTTCTAAGGATTGATGATTTAATATAGGTAATTTCTCAGACAACTCATTTCTAATGTGTATACAGCGTTCACAGTAAAAATTAATTTATCAGTCAGGTCGGTTTGGGTTGGAGTGTTTAAATCATCAACTTAAGATAGCGTCCTGCTATCTCAAATTGATATTGGGGAAGAAACATCAAATGAGCTACATTCAAATTTACATCTTTACCACCTAACCGAGTTCTATCTCAAATTGATATTGGGGAGGAAACATCAAAGGAGCTACATTCAAATTTACATCTTTACCAACTAACCGAGTTCTATCTCAAATTGATATTGGGGAGNATTCTGTTTATTACTCTCTGTATACGTACCTTCTCCTCTTCACACCTTTGTACCTTTGCAAATGCTCATACCATTCTGTTTGTTACTCTCTGTATACGTACCTTCTCCTCTTCACACCTTTATACCTTTACAAATGCTCACACCATTTTGATTTGAATTTAGTCAAGAATGAATTTAATTGTTGTTCAGTTACAAGGGAAATGCTATTTCGAATGTCTAACATGAAACATGGAATTTTCTCAGTGGAACTTTGATAATTATAAGTTATGAAATATTCATCGCATCTACTCAGAAGCTATATGAGTTTGGGGGGGAGGGGAAATAAAACTGCATCTTTAAGTGAAAACAATAAACTAAGTTTGTAAGCCTATGACAGACAATCTTATCTCAATAAACCAGATACTTCAAATTAACCCTTCATAAGTTTATAACACTCCTTTGAATGAGTTTGGACCAACGTTAGATAGGTTTGTGGCTCGTACCTTTTCAGGTCCGATAATGCCTGCAACCAGCAACAAAAGCAGATAACATTTACTTGGATAATTTATTAATGGGGATTTGGCGCATGTGTAATAGGAGTATAGGCGTAGCTGGAGCAAAATTATTGGGGGGGGGCACATTTAAAAATAATAATAATAACAGCGGGATACAGTATCATCTTTGCAAAATATTCTATTAGATATCTTATATCTAATATAATATTTTACACGACATAGGTAATTGATAATAAAAATAAATTAATGTTAGTTCACAATTCACAAGAATGAACACAAACAATTTAACAAATACTTACTTACTTATCCGTGTCCAATTCTTTTCTCACGAACATCAAATGGTGTGCCTCCAAAATTCTGCTACTGTAATGGCTGTGGGTGTGCATGCTTGGAGGTCAGCTCTGGTACAAGTTGTGCCAATATTGCTGCAGACAAGTAGCTGTGCTTCGTCTTGTTCCTCCCCACATTCACACAGTATTTCTTCCGGATCTAGCCACCCTCATTTTACCAAACTTCTTTTACATCGTGAAACTCCCACTCTCAGTCTATTTAGTGTTTTCCAGGTTATGTATGGGAGGTGTGCCCCTGGTGAATTTTTTTCCTTTCCGGCTATGTCGCATGGTTTTGATTGTTTCCACAGCTCTTCTTTTCTTTCTTCAGGTGTCTTTTATATCGGCTGTGTAGCTCTGAAGAAACTTTTTCTCGATTTTAATCGGGATGGGTACGGTATATACCCATGCAATGGATGCCTCTCGACTTCCTCTTGTTTCTCTCTTTCAACTTCCGCAATTACATCCCTTCGAACTTTTGGTGGTGCAATTCCGACAATTGGATAAAGTTTCTCAATTGGAGTTGGTTTTAAGCATCCAGACACTATTCGCACCGTTTTCGTTGACTGCTACATCTACTTCTCTAGCATGGGTGACTTTCTCCAAACCGGTGTGGCATATTCTGCTGTTGATAAACATCTGTGGCGGACGATCGTAGAGCGTGACAACCGGTCGAAAAAAGACTGGAGCAACAGACTTTGTGTCCATTATGGCGCATTCATCATTTTCTTCATAACATCAGTTTCTCCATTCATCATTTTCCTCATGACATCAGTTTCATCATCACGAAACTCGTTCTCTTCTCCTTACCATTCCACCTCATCTTCATGAACCATTGATTTGCTGTTCACACTGCAAGACTGTGGAATCAATCAAAGCTGTGGAAGACTTGAGATTGTTAGGTAGACGGCCCGGTTTCAAAATTCAGACAAGATGACATTTGCTCGCATCAAAAATGCTTTCAATCTTGATTTTGATTTTCCCAAGATTTTACTTTAGGAACAAGATAGGTAGGTAAATGATGGGAATTTTAAAGGGTTGGATGCCCTTTGAGTGAACCTTATTAAACTAGCTAAATTATCTCTCTTCTTCTTCTTTCTCTCCCTCATCTTTTTCGTTAATTAATATTGTTAAATTTAAAGTTTCATTCAATAAAGTGTACATAAAAACCCAGTCATATATATTTGTTCACCCATCTCCACACTGACTCGATACACTTGTAAGATATCAATCGTAGTTAGAGTCGTGCTTCAGGATTATCATTTTACTTTCCACTTTCAATCACAATGAATGGAAGTAAGTTGTGCAATGCACGACTTGCGAATTATTAAAATTTGCTGACAGCAATCAAGGGAAAATAAAATTGGACTTTCATGTTATATGAAATAATATACCGATACCAAATTGTTCAGTAGGCAGTTTCAAANCTTCTTGCTCTATGCCCCGCCCATCACCACATTTCAGCCTTACTCTCCCGAATATTTTCCCACACATGTCTATCCATTGCCATCGACTGCCCTCGTCATATTCCTGCTGTTTGTTTGCTCCTTCTTCTGCACCACTGTAAAATCTTGTTTGTCCATCTATTTGATATATGCCCCGCCCATCACCACATTTTAGCCTTACTCTTAGACTGTCTCTCTTTTCCATTGTATTGTTTGCTCCGTATACTTGATGAAACTCAAAATCTCAAGTAAATCTCAATACAATTGAGATTTGAGATAATATTCTGAAATATGGCATCATCTCACAGAATATAGATCATCGTTCACCAGGGCTGTACCCAAGATTTTTTTTTCGGGGGAGGGTCCGAAGGATTGACAGCCAAGTCTTGATGTTGTTGTTGTTATTATTATTATTGATAATGATGATGTTGTTGATGATAATGTTGTTGTTGTTATTATTGATGATATTGTTGTTGTTTTTGATGTTGTTGTTGTTATTATTATTGATGATGTTGTTGTTGTTTCTGCTATTATTGGTGATGTTCTTGTTGTTGTTATTACTGATGATGTTGTTGTTATTATTGATGATGTTGTTGATACTGTTGTTGTTGTTATTTTTATTGATGATATTGTTGTTGTTTTTGTTGTTATTATTATTGATGATGTTGTTGTTGTTGATGATAATGTTGTTGCTGATGTTGCTGTTCCTGCTATTATTGATGATGTTGTTGTTTTTATTATTAATGTTGTTGTTGTTGATGATAATGTTGTTGTTGATGTTGTTGTTATTATTGATGATGTTGTTATTATTATTGATATTGATGATGTTGTTGTTCCTGCTATTATTGATGATGTTGTTTTTATTATTGATGATGTTGTTGTTGTTATTATTATTGATGATGTTGTTCTTGATAATGTTGTTGTTGTTATTGTTCTGTTGATGATGATGATGATGTTGTTGTTGTCATTGTTGTATTTGTTGTTGATGGTGGTGATGATGATGAGTTGTTGTTGATGTTGTTGTTACAACCTTACAATATTACATAAGTCATGCATAAAAAAAAAAAAAAAAAAATGAAATTTCGGGGGTGTTCTGGACCCCATGGAACCCCCCTGGGTACGGCCTTGTTACTCACAAAAAAAGGCGCCAGTATACCATATGAACAAGGGTTTAGTGTTTTATTCTAAAAATAAATTACAATGTGGGCTGTTTTCTTAAATTTTTCATAATATTATTCCTCTTGAGAGCGAGATGCCACACAGCCACACCTCTCTGATCCATTCTAATGAATGTGATACATTGCAAGGAGGTCCATGTGAATAATAATTGTAATCAGTTTAGAATTTCTAATTAATTTTCAGTTTCAATTATGAGAATATTGTGGGATGTATCCGAAATTATTTTCGTAAACCGAACACAGACTCGATAGCGGAATGAAGACAAGTATTGTTGTTTACAAATAGGAATAATTTTGGGCCGCACCACATTCATAGGGTTTCAAAAAAATGTAGCTTAATTATTGTTTGGAAAGGACCGTAATAGCCCCAGCAAGGCCGTAATAGCCCCATGGGAAAGAATTGTGGAGCTCTTTGAAAGGGAAAAATAGGACTCATCTGGAAATTGTAATTACAAGACAACATAGCTGAAAAACAAGTTTGGCAATGAGGACAGCAATACATTCTGCCTTGTATTGAAAAGTATCACCGACAACGTTTGCTCTCTTACTGCCCACCGAAGAATGAGACCAACCCAGTTACAGTCTAACCTCTCGTAATTTGAATTGTACCAAAGTAAGGCCAATTTTCGGCTGAGACAAGACCACTCCTTCCATTCGTTTCTTTCTGTCACTTGTGTGTCAGTTTGCAATCAACCCGGTTACAGTTTTATAACCTCTCGTAATCCGAATTGCACCAAAGTGAGGCCAGTTTTCGGCCGAGACAAGACTACTCCTTCCATTCGTTTCATTCTGTCTCTTGTGTGTCAGTTTGCAATCAACCCGGTTACAGTCTAACCTCTCCAATTTGAATTGTACCAAAGTAAGGCAGTTTTCGGCCGGGACAAGACCACTCCTTCCATTCATTTCATTCTGTCCCTTGTGTGTCAGTTTGCAATCAACCCGGTTACAGTCTAACCTCTCGTAATTCGAATTGCACCAATGTGAGGCCACTTTTCGGCCAAGACAAGACCACTGCTTCCATTCGTTTCATTCTGTCACTTGGGTGTCAGTTTGAAATTTGATCCCTTTATTCGTGCTAGAAGATGATTTTAGAATTGTAACCTATCATTGGCAAAGATTTGTTTCAGTTAATTGATAGGATTTCTAAACGGAGTTTGAAATCCAATCAATTCCCGTTTATTAGTGTTTGCAAGTGTCTGGAATGTTATCAAAACATTTCCACTCATATTTAACAAGTTTGTTAATGACAGGTTTGAAATCAAGAGCAGAACAAATTTTGAAAGGTTGAAGCGAAAGGTTTGGTGTTTTTTTTTCTGCAAATGTCGAAAATTTAATTTTGATCTTTATCTAACGCAAACAAAGCACAAAGTGGATCTTGCTTAGTTTTTAACTTTTTTTCCAAAGTGGCCCTTAAGTGTAAGTTGTCACTCAGACTATAAATTAGCGAAGTGGACACTGGCACTTGTAAAATTTCTGATTTTATCTTTATATATAAAAGGCGATGTCCTGAGTGACTGATCAACGTAGAGCCGGAACTATTCATGCTAATACAGACTTAAATTTGGCAGGGACCTTCGTTGCACCATGTAAGTGTGCACTTAGAAAGGATTTTGCAAAATTTTAATTTTAAGGCGTAGAAATCGCGAAAAGTAAACAATTCTCATAAGAAATGCATTGGAGCGAGAGAGATAGTATGATACATGTATATAAAAAAGTGATTTCATTTAAAATATGCGCGGCCGAAACCGCGATCTGGGGATGCTATAATAGTAGTACTATAATAAAATTACATGTAATATTTTGTTTTTTTAAAATACAATTCAGACACTCAAGTGATAGTGACCACTCCAACTCGCACTCAAGTGGAGTTTTAGAATATGGCCCTTAACCTAACAATTGTAACGACTCTTCTACAATTCTTTGATTTTTTTCTTGTTTCAGAGCTGCAGGCTGCAAGCTAACCATATTCATATTGCATTACGGACAGGCCCTCCCTGACGGAATCCTTATTAAATATTGGGCGTATTGTGTATTATCACCTCTAATAACTGCTTTAGGTGATGTTATTATCTCCGGCGTATTCCAACATTTTTGGATTTAGTTATGTGCCACAGTTTATATCAGATATTATTTTGTTCAGTATAAAGATAGAAGGAATATATACTCCGTCCTGATGCTACTAAATCTAGTAGCGAAGTTGAATAACTTTTTATAAAGTGCTGATCAAAACCTCAGGATGTATAGAATTTTTAGAAAACCTCAGGATGTAAAGAATTGTTAGAAAAACTCAGGATGTGAAGAATTGTTAAAACACCTCAGGATGTATAGAATTGTTAGAACACCTCAGGATGTAAGGAATTGTTAGAAAACCTCAGAATGTATAGAATTGTTAGAAAACCTCAGGATATATAGAATTGTTAGAAAACCTCAGGATGTATAGAATTGTTAGAAAACCTCAGGATGTAAAGAATTGTTAGAAAACCTTAGGATGTAAAGAATGTTAGAACACCTCAGGATGTATAGAATTGTTAGAACACCTCAGGATGTAAAGAATTGTTAGAAAACCTCAGGATGTATAGAATTGTCAGAAAACCTCAGGATGTATAGAATTGTTAGAAAACCCCAGGATGTATAGAATTGTTAGAAAACCTCAGGATGTATAGAATTGTTAGAAAACCTCAGGATGTATAGAATTGTTAGAAATATCGAAACTTCTAATCAAGTTTAGTGACGCCACTGAGTCTCGTGGGTGGCGAGGTTTATTATAATCAGTCTTCAGAAAGCCCACAGTCCTGGTCAATCCTGCAAAACGTACCGAATTGTTAGAAAAACAATTGAAAATTACAATGAAATGGAAATAGCCAATACTCTGTGAATTGAATGCTTCGGTTAATTTGCCTGCATTAAGGGCTATATTATAAAACTCCACTTGGGTGTGAATTGGAGCGGTCGCTATACCACTTGAGTGTCTGATTATTTTAAAAAATGTTCTGACCAAAATGATTAGATGTAATCTTTATATATAAAAGGCAATGTCCCGAGTGACTAATCAACGTAGAGCCGAAACTATTAATGATATAGACTTGAAATTTGGCAGGGACCTTTGTTGCACCACGTAAGTGTGCACTTAGAAAGGATTTTGCAAAATTTTAATTTTAAGGCGTAGAAAAAGAGGTGGAAAACGCTAAACGTAAACAATCCCCATAAGAAATACATTGGAGCGAGAGAGATAGCAATTAGCTCGGGAACGGCCATGCCCCTAAGGCGTCAAGCTAATATGGCCCTAAGTCCTCCAAGGTTTGGTTAATTGACTACAAATTAAGAGGTGCTGCCACATATAAAAGCAAATCCACATTCACAACGTTCGTCCTCTGTATAACCCCATCTCACCACCATATTTCCTTTACAGCTAGCACTTAGACGCCTTCTACAGCCAGAATGTGCTTGGAAGTATTTTTTTATAATCCCACAGCCCACAGAAGGTTGACCCAAACAACCAAATCTTGAAAATTCCCGTTATAAAGAGATATCAGAGGAGGCACCAGTTAAAGGCTTCGGGCACTTAGATGTCTTCTAACATCCACTATTTGTTGAAACACCATCTTCACCTGCATCCTCTGTCCTATCATCAGGTCAAACTTAGTTTAGAAATTCAATCAATTAACTGAAAGAGCTCCTCCCTAATCATAGGTTACAATTCTAAAATCAAAATCCTCTTTTAAATCTAAAACTAAATCCTTATTGGTTTTTCAGAGAGCGATCATTGTATTTTAAATCATACGGAGGTCAGATCAATAAACAAATTACAAACCTTATTGTTTAGATAAATCGATTCGATGAGAAGAAATCGTTTAATATAAATCAGACAGTTGATTAGGAAATTGTGAGGCAGTTATTATTTTTGAGCCCATATCCCTTGTTAATTTGTTAAACTGAAGATATAGATACCTAATATACTAAATTAAGTATCTTTCAAAATAAAGGGTTGCCAAGTCATTTGAGAGCAATGACAAGTGCCGCATTATTTTCAATAATAAACCTTCGGAATCGTCAAGAAAATACGTCTCAAGGTACGTAGAATCCAAAAATCGAATACAAGAAATCCGTTTGTCTTTTGCCACTTAGCGTTGACCAATTTGGATGAAAATTGGTATATAGGTACCATCAGGGCTCTAATTGTGCTCCGAAAGTTTTGGGTCCAATCGAATACACCCTTGGCGATTTTTGCGGGTTTTTAGCGGTTTTCAGTATTGTTGTCTAAAAGGAGAATGGTAAGAGCTAGAGATTTAAAATTTTGTATGTATGTCATAATTGGAGTCCCAATTAGCTTCGAAGCTTTTGAGTTCAATCAAATATACCGCTGGCGTTTTTTACCGCTTTAATTTTAGCCACCATAAATAATATCTATTAACATAAATTTACACATACTCTTTTTTTTTAATTTGGTTTAACGTCTCTTTAAAATCTATTGGTCATTCAAGACGGGGATTTCACCCTCCATTCGCTAGAAACTTGCAAACCAGCTACACATACTCTTTAAATTATTTAAAAGAAGACATTATCGATTCTAAAAAAATACAATTAATTAAGACAATATCGATTATAAAACTCTGCCAATGTGACATGGGTTTATTATTTTTCTGCCAAAAAAAAATAAACCTTTTTTAGACAGGACTAGCTGTTTTCCCGTGCTTCGCTACGGTTACAATTAAATNAGAGTGAGCACCGCTCCTAGTTAGAAAATTCAATATTTTATTCAAGGATATGACTTTTTGTACTTCGGAACACCTTTGTATCAAATTTCAGCTTCCTCGCTCATCCCGAAGGGAAATTTTCAAGTTTTATATTTTTTATGGGGTCCTTATATACTATTTTGGGGGGTCTATTCTCGGTAATTTTTCGTTATCTCTTTTATTTTGGCCCAGAAAAAAATTGTCATTTTTGGCGGTAACTTGCTCCCACTTGAACTTTAAAATTTTTCGTTTCTTATTACGCACCTACATACTAGAAGGGACCTCTGTACCAAATTTCAAGTCCCTACGTTTACCCATCGTGGAGCTACGTTGATTATTTATCAGTCAGTACGTCAGTCAGTAAGTCAGTATACCAACTAGGGTTTGCTTTTTATAAGTATAGATTAATAAAAACCGATTTAAAGCGGTAAAAAGAAGTGTATTTGATAGAACCCAAATGTTTCCGAGCTATCTGAGACCCCAAATATGACATACATACAAAATTTCAAATCTCTAACTCTTACCATTCTCCTTTTAGGCAGCAATACTGAAAACCGCTAAAAAGCGGTAAAAATCGCCAAGGGTGCTATTCTACATACTTGGAAAGAAATGCGTCTGTGAATAAAAGTCAATGCCATAGCAACTCCTTCTGTCTATTATGTATAGTTGTATAGCATAATAATTGATGGGTTTAGCTAGCGTCTATGGCACGTTGAATACGCCAGTTCCCGTTAGATCACTGAAGTTAAGCAACGTCCAGGGAGGTTGTGCCATGTGGGTGCACTCGTGGGTTCGCGCCTTCGTGATGCAGGCTATTTTTTCGGACAATTGGATTTTTTTTTTTATTGTATGGACTGATCATCATGTTGGCAATGGCACCATCAATAAGAACCAAATCAATACAATTATCACTCCGTCATCGTCATCACAGAAATGAGAAGATTTTTGTCATAACATCTATTGAATGGACAGATCATCATGTTGGCAATGGCACCATCAATAAGAACCAAATCAATATAATTATCACTCCGTCATCGTCATCACAGAAATGAGAAGATTTTTGTCATAACATCTATTGAATGGACAGATCATCATGTTGGCAATGGCAACATCAATAAGAACCAAATCAATATAATTATCGCTCCGTCATCACAGATCAGGTCTATTATTGTGATTTCTGCAACCAAGTGCATTATCCGTTATTGTATAGTTAATCTAAATATAAATCTCGTGAGCATATAATTTAACCCTAGAAGGTATTACTCCTAACATCTATAATTTTTATTATACATATATATTTTTTTTTAAATTGGCTTAACGTCTCTTTAACATATATTGGTCATTCATTCGCCGGAAACTTGCAAACCATCTACCCACATTGACCTCATCCAGCCTGGGTTGGTCCGGAAAAAAAGAGTCAACAATACGTGGTGTTCCCAAGCCCGACGTTGCTTAACTTCAGTGATCTAACGGGAACTGGTGTATTCAACGTAGAATGATCGTTGGCTAACATCTATAATAATAAAACTCAATGTATCGATAGATGTATGTGTGTAATGTGTATGTATCACTAATTGTTTGGCCAAGAGAGTAAGAGATATCGAAAAGTTGATAGGAATACACCCCTCCTCCAAAAAAAAAAACATATGCCGAAACCCCAGAAAAATGATCAGAATTCAAAAATGTCGAACAACAGTTTTCGAATTACGTCCTATTTTTCGATTTTTGACGAAATTCAGTCGGTTACAGTCCGATATCTTAAATTTTGTCACGACAACACATTAACTCAAAGCGATTTACATGTCCTTTTGAACCCTAATTTGGGACATGATTTGCAAAAAAAAAATGTTCAACAGTTTCCGAGTTACGGCTGATTTTTGTAAGGAGAATCATACTATTAGCACGGAAACTGCCATGCCTCTAAGGCGCCAAGCTAGAGGCCGTATCGAAGCACGGACAAGCAGCAAGAATGTTTTCAATGCTTATCCGGAGATCTAGAGCCATCACTGTTAAACTCACAGAAAATATTGATAGTCCCAAGAATCTTCTGGGACGAACAATGAATAACTATTAAATAACTCACATGTTCCACCCCAGCGCGGCGTCTTAAAGGCATGTTCTTTGTTATATAAGAATAGCCTATGCCACTCTGCGGTCTATAAACTATTAAACTATATCTAATCCAACAAATCAAGTCGATCTTTTGCTGGGAGATCTCATATTGACAGCGGTGGGCGGATCAGTTTACATCTCAGAACTAAAATTAGAAAGATATTTTTCGTAGATTATGCAAGGTCTGCATCTGCGTTAAATTTGGATTTGTGCAAATATCTGTCCCAAATTTATCAAGTTCTGCCCAAATCATGACAAGTGACGGAGTGGACCCTTAATGTGTTCATTTGTGCGCAAAAACATATCTTTTCTCTTCTTACTTTCATGATTCATAAAGTGGCCAAGAACTTCTATTAGAATATTATTAACATTACCTACAGTAGTTCAATCAATATATGAAAAGGTAATAATGTTGCGAATTACCGGAAAATCCTTTTAATTTTATCCTCTCGTCCTCACGATGGCCGGTTCTACGCACCAGGTGTACTCTCACAGTTCCAGCCAAGGGCCATCAAAATATTTTCGGTAAACTCATATTTAAGTTTAAGTGAGTGAGAATGAGAACTCATATTTAAGTTCAACTGTTTTTACCGCTTTCATTAATCATGCATTTATAAATGGAAGAACGGTTATTTTCGTCAACAACAACAACAATTCTAGACCCTCACCCTTATGTTTCACCGTTTATCCTTTCTATCAAGGCCATACCCGGAGGGGGTCCATGAGGTCAATACTACCCCCCCGAAATCTCATTCTTTTTTCTATGCATGACATATGTAATATTGTAAGGTGTAACTCATCATCACCACAAGCACCAACAACAACATCAACAATAACAACAACATCAACAATAACAACATTAGCATCAATAACAACAACATCACCTCCCACATGATCATCATTTTCAGGTGTTAGTCTTGGCTTGGCTGTCAATCCTTCGGACCCCGCTTGGCCATCANCCCCCCCCCCCTCTCGAAAATAAATAAATTACATTCTACATTCGATTTCGAATAATATTATGATGTACATAACCAAATCATTCTTAGACGACCCGTCAGGTCAGAAAACTTTTCCATTTCTAATATACGCAGGAATATGGGATGAAATGGACTGTATTATGAAACCATTTCAATGGACTGACTTTTCAAGTCACCCATAGATTCTATAATTGGATACTTCAAGAGTTAAAATAACAGACGCATGATTCGATTTGAAGGAGACAGGGCGTGGGTGTCACTAGAGATGAGGGCATGACATGTGGATAGCTTTGGCAAAGATGATTAATGTCAGTCAGACAGATGAGGGAAACGTATTTGAGACATTTGATATTTGATGGATCGACCAATGCACAATAACATCTATAATGTATAATGTTTTTTCTAAATAGGGAAATCGTAGCTGGGGGCGTCACAAAGTAATATATTTAAGTCAATTATTGTGAGTTCAAATAGATTTGCACGACTTTTCTCTTTCTTTCTCTCTCACTTGAACTTAAACTTTCAACTTAATGAAATACAAACTCGATTTTTTTTGTATGCCAACATAATTGAACTTAATAGTGACGTTTATATTCGCGGAAAGTAAAGGCTGAGAAGAGAGATCTTCTGAATAATGGAATGAAACAGGATATGGTAGATCTTTTGAAAAAAAAATCACAGAAAGAAATTGTCTCGAACGAACATTCCAGGGGATCAAGAGATACTGACTACTGACCCTCAACCGTAATCGTCTAAGATTCATAGTGGGTCTACTCACAGGACATTAACCTTTCAGGAAACATCTGCATGGGCTGAGATTTTCCCAGGAGATCCTGTGAAATGTGGCCCGGAAGAATAAACAACTACTTACATTACTTTCCAAAGAAAAGGACTTTTGGTACCAATGATTTTATAAACCACAAGAACCTCAGCTTAAAAATTCAAATCATCTACAATAGGGACGGACTGAATGAATCGGGAGAAAAAACTGCTTTTGACCAAATATACCATTAAGTTTAGATATGGTATTTAGGATGTTTGTAGTCATTATGAAATAATTAAAAAAAAANATGAAATATTAAATTGCAAAAAATTATGTATCAACTACGATGAATTTGATGAGCCACGAGCGCTTTCGTCAGTTACGACATTCTCAAGTGAACTCCTTGAGAATGTCGTAACTGACGAAAGCGCTCGTGGCTCATCAAATTCATTGTAGTTGATACATATTTTTTTTTTTTTTTTCAATTATTTCAAATATACCATTGCTACTTTAGAAAGATGGGCAGTAGGTTGAAAGAATCGAAATGCTGGTCACACTGCATCTAAACAAAGGACACAGTGATAATTGCAATCAGTCTCAATAACTACTAGGCAACGATAGAATCAGTCTCAATAACAAACAGGGAACCATAGAATCAGTCTCAACAACGACCAGGCAACCATAGAATCACTCCCAATAACTACCAGCCAACCCTAGTAATCAGTCTCAATAACTACCAGGGAACCGAATCAGTCTCAACAACTACGAGACAACCATAGAATGGAAAAATTGCAGAAAATTGCAATCAATGGAACGGCACACATAATAACGAAGACACTGATATAATTGAAAAGTGATGGACAGCCATTAGGAACATTGTTTGTTCATCATTAAACCGTGTTTTTTTTATGAAAAATATGTGAAATGAGAAAACTTTACTGATCACAATAAAAATATCTCAGACGCAATGTTCGTACAGTACAGTACCAATGTTGCCTCGTGAATAAAAGGAGAAAACCAAATTCCCTTTGATGTTGATTTGATTTAAACTTTGTTGTTTGTACAGTGAAAAGATAGTGGGGATGAGGAGTGAAATGGGAGACTAAAGGAAAAGAGGATTAACTGAATAAATAAATAATGAAAAAACAGAATGAGAGAGTTTGGACATTTTTTTAAAAAAAAGATAGGGACAAAAAAGATAAAAGAGTGGAGAGATTAGAGAAGACGGGAGAAAGATGAGACAGGATTCATTGGAGATAGAAGAAGAGGGTGAAGAGTTATGAGGAAAGCCTTTAACTCTGGGCACTTCGGCGCAAAAATAGTCAGGACGTTGATATTCGCGTAAAATCATGATATCATAAGAGACATTATTATGAATTATGGCGGCCTTTCCTTTCGGAATTCCAACTGCTGCGTCCACTAGTTAGGACTATTGCACACCAGTTTTCCACAGGTCAAGTATCTCTCACCCAGCCCTAAAATTGCCGCACCCCTAATGAAGTTCAGCAACGATTCTACTGGGCTAGAGTGTATCTCTATAAGTTCACATCTCGGGAACCCTAGCGTCCTGAAACGTTGTAACGCCATGTATGGGCAGTTAAATATAATGTGCGAAGCCGTCTCCTCTTCCTTACACATACACACAGACCTATACATAGAAACATTATTATTATTAATTGTGGCGGCCTAGTTAGGACTATTGCACACCTCAGAAGAGACAAGGTATTGCTGACGTCACGAGATACCCGGAGATCTTCCCAATCCTCTGATATTTTCCAATGGAATCTATTCCATTGCACATCTTCCATCTTCTGACCATTTCCAAACTGATCTCATTTGAAAGTTCCTTGAAATATTTTAGAAACAAATTTCTTTTCAGAGCCACACCTCAGAAAAAACAATTAAAAAAAGTTCATCTCGTTTTGTAAGACTTGATGTGTTTCACGATGTTTGTGATTTATGAAGAATTCAAGTAATTACCACAAAAATATATTCAAAAAATGTGGCACCTATGTGAATTAGCCTATTGGAAAAGTGATAAATTATTATCTGCAGGGTCCGGGTCAGCGCGGCGGTATGTATGATTCTGATGTAAATCTACTGAATAAATTAAGAAATCGTCTCCGTAGGCGATATTCGTGCTTATGTGCCCAGACCTAAAAACAAAGAGAAGACAACAAAGAACTTCAACGCTATTCACTAGGACCAAAGAGATGACAAAGAACTTCAACGTTATTCACAAGGACCAAAGAGATGACAAAGAACTTCAACGTTATTCACAAGGACCAAAGAGATGACAAAGAACTTCAACGTTATTCACAAGAACCAAAGATATGACAAAGAACTTCAACGTTATTCACAATTACCAAAGAGATGATAAAGAACTCCAACGTTATTCACAAGGACCAAAGAGATGAAAAAAACTTCAACCTTATTCACAATTACCAAAGAGATGACAAAGAACTTCAACGTTATTCACAAGGACCAAAGAGACGACAAAGAACTTCAACGTTATTCACAAGGACCAAAGAGATGATACATAACTTCAACGTTATTCACAAGAACCAAAGAGATGAAAAAGAACTTCAACGTTATTCACAAGGACCAAAAAGATGAAGAAAGAAAACATCGACGCTAATCACAAGAACGGATTTTTTCTCTTCTAAAGAGCATCATGTTTAGTCGAAATGATCATCATCGCAGGCGATATTCGCGCCAATATAGTCAAACTTTAAATGTATTCGCTTCTACTGGAAATATGTTTTGTAATGTCTGAAAATGACACTCCTTATGCTGATTGGGAGAAAACAGTAACGAGGACAAAAATTGGGAATTAGGGGAAAGGAGATAGAAAATAATATTCAACACCCTGTATATCTCTGAATACCAATATATCGCCTGTAATGTCTGCCACATGTTGCATGCTCGTCTGTTTTCTATCAAAGCTAATATTATTATGAGATGCAGTGGAAGTTTACAAAGAAATGCATTATTCTCGAAGTTTGAATTGAAAAAGAAAACATGAAAGGAACAAGTTTGCCAACACGTTTTCGACAAACTCACTTGAATTTGACTAGTTCTATAAACAGCATATCGTTCATGAGTTCTGGGCCAACTATTTTTATATATTCTAACTTCTTATTTGTAAGAAGTTTTAATATAGCAAATATTATATCATATGCTATAGTAATACTATTCATTGTCCTATGATGCTTAATCAACCGGGGGGATCTAGAGGGGGGGGGGTGAACGGACGATAGTTCCCCCCTCCCAGAGGCCAAATTTTTTTCTGTTTCAATGAAAAAAAAAAACAGATTCTGGTATAATTTTCCTAATAATTTGTGTATAAAATTGTACGAAAATGCATAAATATCATATACACTACACCACATAAAAATTATTAGCTGAATCGTGGCCGACCCTAATTGCCCCCTCACCGATCGCTCTATATCCACCCCTGTAATAAACTCAAACTACGGCAAAACCCTCTGATGCAAGGATAAATTGAGAGCATGGTTTGGAAAAAGCTACACAGAACAATTTATATTTCAAATAAAATTCGCATTTCCATGATGATCTGAACTAGATAGGCAATAATAAAAAGAAGAACTGTCTCCTCGAGCCACATCCCCTGGATCCAGTCTATTGGTGGCCAAACTGTCAGATTAGTAGTTGGTAGAATACGCATGGCGATGCTAGGGTATGTGTTATGCTTAGTTACTAGTTTCTTGAGATGTAACAGGACGCAGGGCCGGATTAACAATAGTAGCACTTGTAGCACGTGCTACGGGCCTCGCGCTTTGACAACTTACACTAGATATGTCGACATTTCTGGGTTGACAATTGAAAAAACATATCATTTTGACGAGGCCCCAACTCTTCAAAGTATGTAGTTAAATCTAATTTAGGAAAGTTATTACAGAAAACTTATTAAAGAAACGAGTATTGCAACATAAGCAAATTGTTTTTTTTTTTTTTTTTTTTTTTTTTTTTTTTTTTTTTTTCAGCATGAGCGGTAACCATATTTTATCGATGTTGGTATACTCAAAATTGAATTTCACTTTTCTCTACCAGCTGTACTGACTCCAAAAAATAGACTACTTAAACGACGCCGGGGGGGTGTCCGCTTTGAGGTAGTGCTACGGGCCCGCGGAAGGTTAATCCGGCCCTGCCAGGACGATCTGAAATCCATAGCATCACAGTTCCAGCCAACTGGCAAGGGTCATCAAAAACTTTTCGCTTACCCCATATCAATCTATTTTTATCATTTCTTTAAAACTTAATCTAGATTGTCCATCATTGAATTGAGAAGATCATCTCTACCACAACATCTAACAGGGACTTCAATGCATGACATGAAATTTAAGAAGTATCGGCTTCAGGAGCAATCCGCATCCGACAAACATCAATAGCCAAACTATTGCACATAAGCAACACACACCGTAAGCCAGAATGTTTTGAATTCAGGTACTTATGTGTTGAATTACAGTTAAAATCGTTCGTTTTTGACATTGATACATCAGGTGTGGAATAGTTACAACGTCAACGTTACCTCTTCTCCAGTTTAGGGTGTTGTGTATAATGATTTGTTTCTGCCTTTCTGAGTTTCTTTATAATTCGCAAAGATTTAATAATTATGAGTTACCGAAGTCAGTCTGCAAGTACAGAACTTTAAAAAGTTAGAAAGTAAAAACTCGGTATAAGCTTTCAATTTTGATATATAATTTAATTTTTTGGCACACGCACATCACAACTCTACAGTACAACAATATTATTAACAGAAATGAACTCTTTGCTTTGGTAAAAGAATTTAATAACTAAATCAAAGTACATCATAGAGACATGATTAATTACAAAGCAGAGTCTTGAACTTGTATTCAATAAACCATGGAACCAGTGTTGGATACTTGAACAGAGAGCCAAAGAATCTTCAATACTATTCAATAAACCACGGAACCAGTGTTGGAGACTTGAACAGAGAGCCAAAGAATCTTCAATACTATTCAATAAACCATGGAACCAGTGTTGGATACTTGAACAGAGAGCCAAAGAATCTTCAATACTATTCAATAAACCACGGAACCAGTGTTGGATACTTGAACAGAGGGCCAATAAATCTTCAATACTATTCAATAAAATATGGAATCAGTGTTGGATACTTGAACAGAGGGCCAATAAATCTTCAATACTATTCAATAAACCCTGGAATCAGTGTTGGAGACTTGAAAAGAGAGCCAAAGAATCTTTAATACTATTCAATAAAATATGGAATCAGTGTTGGAGACTTGAACAGAGAGCCAAAGAATTTTCAATACTATTCAATAAACCATGGAACCAGTGTTGGATACTTGAACAGAGGGCCAATAAATCTTCAATACTATTCAATAAACACTGGAATCAGTGTTGGAGACTTGAAAAGAGAGCCAAAGAATCCTCAATACTATTCAATAAAATATGGAATCAGTGTTGGAGACTTGAACAGAGAGCCAAAGAATTTTCAATACTATTCAATAAACCATGGAACCAGTGTTGGAGACTTGAACAGAGAGCCAATAAATCTTCAATACTATTCAATAAACCCTGGAATCAGTGTTGGAGACTTGAAAAGAGAGCCAAATAATCTTCAATACTATTCAATAAAATATGGAATCAGTTTTGGAGACTTGAACAGAGAGCCAAAGAATCATCAATACTATTGAATAAAATATGGAATGTGTTGGAGACTTGAACAGAGAACCAAAGAATCTTCAATACTATTCAATAAACCATAGAATCAGTGCTGGAGACTTGAACAGAGAGCCAAAGAATCCTCAATACTATTCAATAAAATATGGAATCAGTGTTGGAGACTTGAAAAGAGAGCCAAAGAATCTTCAATACTATTCAATAAACCATAGAATCAGTGTTGGAGACTTGAACAGAGAGCCAAAGAATCTTCAATACTATTCAATAAACCATGGAACCAGTGTTGGATACTTGAACAAAGAGCCAAAGAATCTTCAATACTATTCAATAAACCATGGAACCAGTGTTGGATACTTGAACAGAGAGCCAAAGAATCTTCAATACTATTCAATAAACCATGGAACCAGTGTTGGATACTTGAACAGAG